>JBBMFX010000037.1:16732379-16745822 GCA_037832545.1 Rhabdalestes septentrionalis | reverse complement strand
CTATATCACACACACATGCCGTGTGGTTCCTGGGTTAATGGCTTGGTATTAAATATATGCAGGATAGCCTCTAAAATCCTTGGAACAGATTGCCAATCTGTAATTTATGTGGCAATGTGGTGCATCCTTAGTTTATTGAAGACCTAACTAAAGACAAGAGCTTAAAATAATGGTGGTCAATTCCAAACTGTGGCCCAGACAAACTGATTGTTTAAAGATACACTGACTGCTTGCCCTGATGACTGTTTGATATCACGATCCGCTACTTTGACCACCTTGATTGTCTCCACAGAGGGAAACATCAAACCTCCTCTATTATGTGAGCAAGTGTTAGCTTTGACCATATGGTGCCAGTACAGCATCTGTTAGCAAACTAGCACAGCACACATCACAGGACAGCTCAAGATCTGTCAAACGGCAAAGCCTGGTAAGGCTGAACAATTATTTTCCACAACAGTGCCCCTCGCAATATGGTGGCGACATTGATGCACAATGCTGCTGGTCATGCAGCACCCAGTAATGTGTCTTCTCTGTCTATGTCCTGAAAGTCCAATTCCCCTGCATGTGACAAACTATGGGCTTGTTTAAAAAAATCACCACCTGAAATATTTCATGTAAAGTAGAGAAAAATGATTATGGTAGTAAAGTTACTGACTCATTCTGATACTTGTTACTTCACATTACATTAAGCTATTCACTTCCACTCAATAAACTTACAAGCAAAGCGAGTGCATGTGGCTAGTTTCTGAAAGCTCAGCTTCTTTTTCCCTTATAGCTGCTTCGTACCACCGCTTTGAAATCAGTGTGGTTAATATGTGGCTGTCTGATCTCCTCTTGCTGGCCATAGAAAGGGAAATGGGAATTGTCAAGGAAGAGGTCCTCAAGATTTTTATTGAAATGTCCCCCAATAGGAGGATTCTCCTTTAGAGCTTCGGATAATTGTGGTGCAAGGTATAAGGACTCAGTTAATAATTAATAATAATTTTTCAGTTCTCCATACAGCCTGTTTTTTTTTGGGGGGGGTGTTCCCCCCTTCACGGTAGAGGTTGTCCTTTTTAAGGGCCGAGCAATGGTCCCTTAAAATTCCTGTTCATGTCCCTGTCTTTAGCCTTGAATAGGTCAGGCGGTTGAGCATTTCCTTTGTGGAAAATTACATTTTACTGGTCGGGTTAAAGGCTGTATGATGCTAGGTGATGAGAGATAAATGGCCGCCTCTAAGGTAAGGTAACTTTGGTGCCTCTGTTGCCATGGCGCGATTGTGCCCCTCCGAATGGACTTGCTTGTTTTCCCGTCCATCATGTCAGTACTCATGGATATCGGTCACTAGAGACGGCACATAGCCTATAGCTGTCTCTCCTCAGCTAGTTTACATACCAACACATAGGCCTCCCCAGCACCCCACTGTCTTTCTTTAGCAAACCAACACGCGGGCATCTGTGTGCACACTTGGCCACAATCATCAGCAGACGCCAACTTGGGGGTAGTGGGGGAGTGGGGGGAGTGTGGGGAGTTGTCTAATTAAAGCATCCATTTAGCCAGCTGCATAACGACAGGCGCTTTGGCTAGCTGCTTATGATCCCAGTGTAGCAGTGAATCTAGAAATAGCCCTCAATTACAACAGTTCAGTACAGTACACTAACCACAGGTTAGCCCCTCGTCCCCTCCATGTAATTGCACATACTGCATTAATGGCTAACAACAACAAAGCCATCGTTGCCGCGCTGCAGCTGTTGACACTACGCGGAACTTCAGTGGCTTGTTTAGCCACATTGGGCAACATGATGCTTGTAGAGTTTACGCATTCGTTTGTGTTTGAAAGTTCCAGAAATTATTTCTTGGCCCATTAAGTCTTACATCAATTCTTAATTCGTCAGTTCATCATCTGCTTTGGTGGTGTATTGTCGATTACATAGACAAAGATCGTTTGGCTCAAACAGATTGATGAATTCATTTAATATAACTCACATTGTTAAACAGCCACCAAGTGTTAACCTTAAATGGATCTTTTGTTGGTAAACAGCCAGTTGCCAGTATCCAGCAGTCAGTTTCAGCAGAGCGCTTTGATTGAAGTTGTTTTAAAAAAGCCACTGGTTTTTCGCTTACGAGTCCTAAATACTAGCTTGGGCCTTTAAAGATCAAATGATATTCAAATTGTGACTTTGACCAACAGAATGTACTGGAACGTACCAGCGTGAAAGCAAGTTCATAAATATGAAAACAGCGGTCAGGACTTGGTAAAACAAATGTAATGAGCCCGTGTCAGCAGTTCTTTTAAAAGATCAAACTTCACTTGGCATCTTTTTAGCTCATCTCAGCTTCTTGTATAGCACTTCTTAGTTGCGGGTTTGTTCTCCTGTCAGGGAGGTTTACTGCTGAAAGCGGATGTCGTGTAGGTCCGCTTTAGGCTGCTGCAGTCCAACTGTGAGAGCCGTTTGATGTGGAGTTAGTGGTGATGGGATGTGTCCATCCAGCCCGATTTCTCCCAAAGCCTCATCGCGCTCGCTGGATTTCTCAAGGTCCGCTCCGACTCGTAGATAGTGGTAAAAATAAACACGTTCTTGTCTGGCTGTCTTTTTTTTCCCCATCTTTCTCATCCCCTGTCATTACCCTTGTACAGCCTGTCCTGCAAAACAGATTTATGCTGTATGCTTTATTTAGTAGGCTCTTGTTCTTGAATAGGGGTTTTGTGGTTGTCTTCATTCCTGTAAATAGACACGTTTAAATATGTTTAGGGTATAATTTTTTTGTAGTTTTATTTTTTTGAAGTGTATCACCTCCACATCTACAGCACAAGCAATCACTATATTTCCACTAAGGAATTGGCATTGCACACTAATTTATTTATAATGTTCCAGATATTTGTTACATGCTGCTTTTCCCATTGCCTTGCACTTTATTTTTGTATTACCTGCCCAGTTGTGTGTTTTTTTTGTTTTGTTTTTTTTTTTACTGCTGAAAATGAAATGATGTCCCAAGAATTGAATTACGCTTAAATATAATGTCAAGAAATCTCTTACTCTCTTATTTAATTTAGAATTATATGTGTATTACATTGCATAGTTGTAGATTAACGGGTTATTTAATGTGTCACTTTAACTTTAGGCATTTTTAACACGTGACAATGCATCACGGCCAGCAGATATTCTATGATAATATTGAAAATGTCTGAATTGTTTATAGTGCTAAACCAGTGCCAGTTAAGAACCCAGTCCAGCACATTCAAGTCACACCATCTCAAATCAGCCTCACCCTGGCCTGCCAGCTCTAGTTTCATAACTGTGGCAGAACTGAATACAGTCAGTAGGTTTCGTAATTCAAATTGTATTCTAAACATTGAGCATACTTAGTTGAATATATCCCGAGTGTATCAAAAAGAGTTTTTGTTTCATTTTATTGCTACTGATCAGCCATAACATTAACCCCCCCACCCCCCTGGGTCAGCCAAACAGCATTAAACAGCGTGGCCGAGTACCTTATCATGCTGAAAGAGGCAACTGCTATTAAACAATTGGCCATGAAGACAACACTGGTCTGCAGGAAAGTTTGCAAAGATGTGTCTCTAAGTTTCATTCTCTGAGGGGTTGAACCAGACTGTTTTAAGGAGCCTTGGGCACCCATGACCCTGTTGGCAGTTCATCAGTTGTCATTCCTTGGACTACTTTTGTTAGGTACTGACGACTGCATACGAGGTGACCTTCTGTTCTGGAGGTACTCCGTTATCCCGCCATCACAATTAGACTACCCCTTGACAATTGCTATCGTAACAAGACAGTTAATCTGTCAGATGTTTTTATGGCCGATTTATGACTAATAATGGAGTTTTTATGGGACAGTGTCTAGATGTGTAAATGAATACAGAAACAAATCCTGATAAAAAACATAACAACGATTGAATGCAATAGAATCTGCATTCTGTTTCTGTTTCGTGTTACTTAAAATGCAAGTCGTAAAATGTTTTGGTAGCTCTTTCCCTTTTAGTCACTGGAGAATGTGATGTGTTTTCCAGAACTTTCATGGTGTTGTAAGACTCTCTTGCCTCTTGGGGTGGGGGATAGTAGTGGGGAGGGGGGGTTCTGGATTCTCCTACCAATACTCACTCATCTGTGGACTCTCCATCTTTGGCAGTTAGAACACTGAACCAATCCCTCCTGATGTGTGGCTGGCTGAGTTGTTGCACATCTGTTGTCATGAGGGAGGGCCTGGCATGTGTAATCCAGAGAAATAAACACTGGGGAAGATAATGAGCTCCTGTTAGGACCTGTTTTATAACTGCAGATGGTGTGTACGTGCATGTGTGTGCGCAGAAAGAACTGTTGAGTGAGGTCTGATGTCGATGTTATCGAAAATCATATCTCTCTTGCTCATGACGTTTTGTAATTGATGGTTGTCAGCGTATACTCTTCAGTGAACTGTTGGCTAGGGGACTTTGTGCTGAAAGAAATGACTGAACAAACACACAAGCATGCACTTCTCCTTTTTTTGATATTAATACATTCATATGAGTGTATCCAGGATCTCTGATTTCAGCGGCTGGTTTCAGGTATCTGCACTCGTCTCCGACGGGGCAGGATATATAGACCCATAACATGCAGATCGTTTGACAGTGCCAAAGTACGTGTACAAGACTGTGTGTTCAGTGGCTGGGTGGGGTGGGGTGGGGTTGGGGGTTCTGCTTTGGAAGGTGTTGAAATGAACTGTAGCCTGTAGGATGACCCAGACTGCCTGGCAGCCAAGGACTGACTTTGGATGACAGCAGCTCATCACACCTGTCCCTACTGAGTGTGCACTTATACTGCAACTTACATTTAAATCATGTCCCCAAGACGTAAAGATTACTCTGAGTAACATGATCCTATTGGTGCTGCATGAACAAAACCTTGTATCACAAAAATAGGAACTTTCTGGGAGGGGAAAAAAAGATTATTCAAGAAAATGCAGAAATACATGAAGAGGAAGAGAAAGGAGAAGAATATAAGGAAGAGTGTGAAGATCAACAGTTATATTATTTGCAATTAATCCCAAGGGAAGGTACATTTTGATTTTACCCACTGACGTTCTTGTCCTATTAGTCATGGCTTAAAGCTCAAGTCTCATTCACACCTGTGTTCGTGGCCTCCCTTGTGCTCGCACGCGAGTCTGGCTCCGGCCCAACCTGTACCCATCAGCAACGGGCTACCCTTTTACTCCAAACCTGTTCTCACCTGTTACCTCTTGTGTAAAAGCCTGACTAACCCACAGTCAAACCAGAGCACATACAGCACCAGTTATACAACATGTCCTATACCGTATCAGGCAATTCACTTACGAAACAGACAGAAATAGATGTGGGGGAAAGGAGAGCAAAACAGAGCTACGTTAGCTGAGGCCACTTGTGCTGGTGTGAAGAGCCTTGGCTTTGATAAGCCCATTAGCACTTCTAAGAGTGCGCATAAGGACCTCTGTAGCATTCAAATGCATTACTAAAGCTTACTTTTTTCTCTCTTATTTTATGAAATGTCATGACCCATGGTACTGGCACACCCCCTCACACTCAAGGCAGTCTCTTGTTTTGGAAGAATTCTGGCCGACCTCGCAACTTGGTTGAAGTGTTTGGCAAAAGCAGTGCTAACACAAAGTGTGTATCTGTGAAAGAGAAGCAGCATTTAGCATTCTTCAAATGCTTAAAAACAACCTAAAAGTGGCTTTGATATAATTGTGGCAAAATATTTATGCTGTCTAATTAGGTTAAGCTTCGTTCTATATACAGACTCTCCGGTGGAACCGCTCAACCTTCTTTATTAATGAACATTTTGAAACTGATCAATTGTATTAATGAATAAATTACTGATCCATGATGCTCTCGTGTGCATTTCTGAGACGCTTAATGCATTTTTAACCAGGCAAGTGCAATTAAGGTCCCCACTTGAGTTTTGGCCTTCAGGCAAGGTGTAATGTCAACAAGAAACCCATCAAGAATGAAGATGCTTAATATAAACGAGGAGGTCCAGACTGAAAAGTTAACTTCATATCTGTAGCTGAGTGCCTATTTCTGATGAAATGTCCTTCATGTATCGGGTTTAAACTGGCTTGCACTTCAGCAGCGTGTTTGTGAGCAATGCTTGCAAGTAAATTTAAACTAAGTGTGAGAGCTGAACGCAGGTAGATCTGTTTGTCCAGCTCTCACCCCTATAACAACTGTCCTATAATGACTGTCTAAGGTCAAGAAGGAGGGTAGGATGGCTCTCCCTCTCCCCGTCACTTACTCAGCACGGCGCTGTCCAGCACGGGTATCTGTTCGCTGGGGTAACAGAAATGGCAGTTTACATTCTCTTCCAGGTGCGTCACGCTGTCAAGTGACATTTGAAAAGATGCGGTGGAGATTTTATATGACTTGGAGTGCACACATGCTAGCCTAATAGGTGAAAGTGATATCATGTAGTTGAGGGAGTAGTGGGTGTAATTTGACTACAATTCGAGGAGAAATATATTAAAAACAACATTGATTACTATTTGAGTTGTGCTCGTTCTCTTCCTGCCATCCCATACAGAAAAAGTATTATTTCAATGCAGTTTCTGTGCATTTTTAATTTTTTCTATTTATATCCACTTGTGAGAGGTTTATATGGTTTTTTTCACCAAAAAACACAGTTTATCACAGTTCATGTTTACACACAAGCTGCCTTTATGGACATGAGTGGACAGGGCTGACCTCATGAAAACAGTTCTTTTAGATGGGCTGTTTTTGCTTTTAACAGTGTTTAACCCTTAAAATAAAGCAAAGACGATTTGGCTTTCCTCAGCAATGGAAAAATGCTTTCTGTTCTGAAAGGTCCTGTATAATTTGTCATTGTTTAACACAGAGCGACTGACAGATACAAACCACTGTTTTTAAGAGGTGTACCATAAGTATGTTGTTTAGACACTCTATAAATACACTATTTTTAAAGTGTTGAGGCTTGAGTATTCCTACATATATAGATGCTAGTTCAACCTAAACAATTGACACATGATTCATCACGTCCAGTAATCTCTTTCTAAGTAATATGACTGACTACAAAGTGTCAGATTTAAAGTGACAGTGAGTGAATAGGCTATAAACACCTCTAGCCATCATTCACGGTCTTCTCAGGAAGACAAAGCAAAAATACACCCCCCAGACACACACAAACACACACACCCATGAAAGCATGCGCTTATTTCAGTGAGCGGTTGCATGCGTGTGTCCATTTCTGTTCCTTTGTCTCCAGGTTGCAGAGCAGGTTAAAAAGTGCCCGCCCCTCCCCAGCATGCGTGAAATGGTCTGTTCGGTACATGGAGAGATTCTCACATGTTGGCTGAACATTACTGCGCCCAGTCAGTTCCACTCAGATTCGGATGAGGAATGTAACCTGACCACCGCTCCGCTGATGCATGCTGTGTAAATTAAACGCATCCCCCTCCCATTTGGTTTTCACCTCCTAAATTTAAAGATGACGTCTTCAATTTGGAAATAGATAGAGCAGTGTTTACCATCACGGTGCAGGGCGAGAGATGATGAGGGGGGCTTTCAGACTCTCCATCCCAGACAGATTGTAAAAAAGAAAAAACACAGACACTTTATCTCACTACCATGCGCCTGGATCAGCAACCCCACCATCTCCCAGTGTGGAGAGCTGCGGTTTGAGTGTGTCTGGATCATTCTCCTCAGGGTGCCAGCCAGCAGTCCGCTTTAGATTTGGACCTGTAATCCCCCATAGGTTAATATTTCTATCTGGGTGTGTTTGTGTGTGTTGGTTTTTATATGTTTTCAAGACAAAACATGGCCTCACTTTGTAGAAAAGGCAGAAAAGTCAGTATGTCATTTGCAGACTTTGCAGACAAACTATTAAAATAATGAGGTTAGGCTTAGAAATTGAAAAATCTTATAATGTATACAGTGTCATATACACTCTTTCCCAAATATTGACAGTGTGAGTATTAGCAAATGTTTTTTTTAAATAAACCAACTAGCAATTTACTTTAGTTTAACAGATGATCATACACAACATTTCTTTATATGCTTATATTTCTTGTGCTTTTCCATCTGTTGTCTGATCCAGCATTTTCTACTGATGGCAGCAATGCAGCAATGGTGTACCCTTTTAAAAGGAAGGTTCCTCATAAGTTCTCAGTAAAAACAAGTCATATGGAATCATGAAAATGCATTTAAACCATGTGGTTTTGCATTGTTATATCCGTCTTATAATACTATATAATATAACAACTGACTTATAATACTAATACAGTGGCTCCTTCTGTTAAGAGTGTATTTATGATATACAGGGGGCATATGTATGACCCTAGGTCCTGAAATGGTACAAATACAAGTGTGTGTGTGTGCATTTGTTTTGCGTGAGCTGCATCCTTCTTGGCTGGCCTTGTTTCTGTCTTTGCTCCGCTCCGGTAGCGGTTACTCATGGGCCGAGCATGTTGGGACGGTTTATTCTTAGCTTCCCGTCCCCCGATCAGTCATTGGAGAAAGGTTGGAGGGTCAAAAAATAAAGAGGTAACCAGTGGAGGGACCCATCCGCATGCTGTTTACTGGGATATTTTAGACCCTGAAGAGATCACATATTTACTGCCAGGGGTTGGACGATCTGGCCATTTGGCGCAGAGAGGGAGCGCAATTGGGCCAGAGCTGGAGAAGGGGGGGCACCTAAAGGGAGCATTGCTCTGCACTCTGCAGAAAAGGAGGCCAGCTTTATTCCAGTCTTAAAATTCAACACAAAAGGGAAAGAAAGAGTGAAAGTGAAGCCCAGAGGAGGAGCTGCTGTCCCAGGGCTGGTCCCTGTGCTCCACAGCAGCTCACTTCCAAAACGTGCACGTGTGTTTTTGTGCATGTATGCGGGGAGGCGTGATGATAGCGCGGGGAGAGGCTGCGGGACGGGGAGGAGCGCAGACACTCGGCCGAGGTTTACCGGGACTCTGTGAGGCGCAGGAAGCCCGCTGGAGCACGGGACTCTACTAAGAGGACAAAACGCATCCACACACACACTTGGCTCACTCGCTGGCAGAGTGTAGCTTTCCCTTTCACAGGGAGAAAAAAGGAGAGAAACTTTTTTTTGTTGTTGTTGTTTTAACCTCTGCTCTACAGCTGCGTTAGAGGACCAGCATCACCAGCACCATGAGTCGATGGCTCAAATGCACATCCATGTACTTCGTATGTATCTGGAGGGAGTTTTTATTTATTTATTTTTTTAGTTGATACATTTCTAACAGGAATCTCAAGGAACAAATTATTTGTTAGTAATTTTAATGGAAGCTTTTATTATCTTGTTGAAAGTGTGTTTGTGTGTGTGTATGTGTGTGTTGGACACTGACCCACTAGGGGAGAGTGACTTATGGCTTTCTCCATGGCTGCAAGGAATCCTGGAATGCACCACAATGTTACTGGAGAATGCGGTGCTGATTTGAAGTGATATTTGCAGCCTTGGGGCCTCGACAACTTGTTTTAACGTGTTATCAAATTGCATCTTTCAGCACATTTCATAATGCGAAGCTCTCCTGATGCTTTTGAATTAAATCAATTTTCTTTGTAGATCCGTGAGATAGCAGATTACTTTATTGCTGACAAACAGGTGGAGCAGAATTCCATTCCTGAGAATCATGAGCAGAGATTCCTCGGATTCACTCTGACAGCTAATCGCAGTGAATTAATCACTTTCCCACACTCTTTCGGGTTTCTGTAGATCTCAGCGTTCGAGTGCATGGTTCAGGCTTTGCAATAAACATTTCCCAGTAAACAGTTTTTGTCAGTTCAATGTGTGTTCTGCAAAAAAATGTTGAATACTCATTCATGAGTTGTCAAATCTCTCACTCTCTCTTGCTCTCACAGAACACAGATTGGAATAAGTATGATGACCGGCTGATGAAGGCAGTGGAAAGGGGAGAAGTGGACAAGGTTGCAGCTGTACTCGGTAAAAAGGGCATCATACCTACAAAACTAGACGTCGAGGGCCGCTCTGCGTAAGTACCCACACACACACAGGTAGAGTGCACAGCATTTGACATGATGCTCTTGATTCTGAGTGACAGACCAGTTCTGTATCCTTATAAAACAGGTTGGATATCAGTCATCTGTGACTGATACATACACAGTACTGTTTACTAAGAGAACACTGGGCATACATACTGGGCAACAAACACGATTCTTCCTGTTCCTGTTTGATTTTTTAAAACAAACATTGTAATATTTGATTTATTGTTTAATCATATTTGTCTATTCACTCTACATTGACCCAGAGTCTTGGTCCTTTCCAGACTTACTTTCTAGAATATTATAATGAAGAAATGTGCACAATATTTCAAAATATGCATGTTTGCCCTCGTTGTGGATTAACGTCTGCTGGTTATTGTTGCTGTCAGATAGAAATTTCTTACATCAACAAAAGTAAATTCACAGGAGAATGTCAAAACTTCCTTACATTTTAATGGAAATCCAAGATTTTGGATGATTTTTATTGGTGTGGATTTTTTGTACAGTAGAAACATGTAAGAAACATATGTAAGAATAAAGAAAGAAACAACAAAATGACAAAGGTTCAGTTTAGAAATCGGCAGTAAACTGCATGGGCAAAAATGCATGAAATAAGCTGTTTTGTCTAGAACATCTTCATTAGGGACTGAAAATCTCCCCTCCCCCTGGGATATATAATCCTCTGTCCCCCTGGCGTTATGTCTGAGTGAGTAACCCACTGAGCCATTTCCTGCACTTCTCACAATGAGCAAAATATACAGTGCTATATTGGTTTCTCTGAGCTTCACTGAGAGGTCAGAGGATTTAGACTTAGTCAGATTGCGCCTGCACTGAAAATGGCAAAACAGCAAAAACGTTTTAGCCCTTCTAAAATTAGTGTTTGAGAGTACAGTTAGTGGTCTGTTGTGAAAGATGATATGGTTTTGCCATCTCCTGTTAATGTTATTATATGGTTTTACCTCCTCAAATAATGCCCTTGAGGGCCTGCTGTAGAACTGAATTCAGACTGGGTTCAGTGTGTTTGGGCAGTGGCATATGGAAGTGATTACAATCTATTTGAAATAATTGGTATGTACAGAACCTTTGGTGTTGGTGTATAGTCTGGTCTGAGGCTTTCAGCATCCATCCAAAGGTCACAGATGGATCCGGATGGGTATCAGGCTGTGATGCGGACTGCCTGACCAAAGCAGAAAATTGTTAAAAAGAGAAAATGCTTACTTTCACACTCTCCAAGAGACTGGATATGAAAAAGATCCTCCAGATATCTTTGCTTGGAGTAAATTCAGGATTAGGGAACTGGATGCTTTTCTAAGTTGTTCTGGTTAAACGCTGCTTAATCTTCACCTGGACACTCAAAGTGTTGCAAGCTGTAGTAAATGTGTTGTTTATTTTGTGTTAAAAATAGGATAATTACCATTAGAGAGGCTGGTCCTATACCCTTTTTGATTGTTGTTTTCAAATGTGCCTTTCCTCTGCATTATGCACTTGCCCAATTAAGTTATTTTCCAGAGGAGCTGCCATTCATTCACACTAGGGAGCAAAGCCTTATTGAAAGAGTTATTGAAAGTAGGGCAAAGGGATTCATCTTTCGGCTTATTTTAACGCTTGCTTTGTTTTGCTCTTCAATCGTGGCTGTAAGATTTTCCCCTGTGCTTGGGGTGGGTATTTATGTCCACGTGTGAGATTCTTGCTGCAAGCTGCTGTGGACGGGACGGGACGGGGAAGAGGGTATGGTAATAAGGCCCTGGAATTTCTCAGGCCTAAATCAAGTGCACTGGCCGCCACAGGAGTCGCCAGGCCGGCGAGGCAGCGTAACGGAGCTCAGGGTAATAAACACTGCACCGATATACAAAGCCTGCTTGTCAGTTTTCTCCCACTCAGACACACGGAGGCCTTCCGTGGGAGGTCTAGGAGTCAAAGGCTTGGGGTTTAAATAGTGTTTTTTTTAGATGTGGAGGAATCCACTGCTTGTACATGCACTGTCCAATATGAATTCATGTCAATGGGTTTTTGTGGAGATCCTGGTCTGATCCAAAAAGTCAGTATAGGACATTAAGATAGGTATGGGCTGTATTAAGCTTGATCCACTTTTTATGTCTTTTTTTAATCAGTTGCATTGCTGTTTTGAGTAAAACAGCCCAGCAGCCCAAAATATGTATTTTGCGCATATTTGGGCAGCTACTCCAGCATTTTTGTTCCAATACAATGGCCAAAAAATCCTAAATGCATCAGTTCAGTGTGTTTACTGACATTTGTTTATGAGGGGCAAAAATTATCTAATGGCGCATAATTGTGCAATCTCTTGGTGTTTCACTAAATCATGATATCCAGAAGGGCCTCACAGTGGGCTGTGGAAAGTACAGAGAGAGGGTTCTGTAATTTGTTTGTTTTGAAGATATGGTTTTAATTACAGTGTTTTGCTTTTTAACAAAAACCCATTTTACTTGCCCAGTGGAGATAGACTGCTGGTTAAATCCTTCGAGATGCGAGGATCTGTGTATGTGTCGGGTAGATGCGTGGGGTGGTGTGAGATGTGCATCTATCTAGAAGTCGTGGATTAATCAACAAGAAACGGAAACCAAAGCTCCTCATGCTGTAACTGTTCTTTAGTGGCACATACAAAGACAGGCAAAGGTGTATTTACAGAAAAAGCACCTTTATTTTTGCACACGATATCAAATCTTTCTTATTAATTGACTAGAAGTTTATTAATAACAAAGAAATGGTATCGTTATCGTGTGCAACAATAAAGGTGCTTTTCCTGTGTCAATCACAAGCTGTGTGAGAACACTTTAGGTCAGATGGACAGTGTTTGGCACTGCAGAGTTTACTTAATATTCATTGTAAGTGGTTTTATACTCAACTTATTTACCGCGGGGTGCTGCAAGCTTTCTGAATATGAACTAGCTCTGCACTCCAAATTGGCATTTCTAATTCTCCATGTATTTCTAACTCTACACTGGCTGAAATGTAATGGCGCAGAATGCTTTTCTGAAAGCATTAAGGGCTGTACTTTGTTTTATTATTGTTTATTTGGACTTATCCGCTCTGGCACTCTCTAATTACATCTTGGGCCCCTCCTTCTCACCAGCACACTCTTGTATGTCCAGCCTAACCATGAATCAGTGCTATCAGTATGTGAACTGGAACTGCTTTTTCAGCCATACTGGGTGCATGCATACACATCACTTCAGCGCCTCTAAAAATATGTTGAACGTCCAGAGGAGTCACAGAAGGAGCTGGAGCCAAGCTAGAATGACATGTCTGGGCGTCCGTCCCTCTGTCTCTGTGACATGTCCAGCCTAACCATGATTTAGTGCTATTAGTATGTGAGCTGGAACTGCTTTTTCAGCCATACTGGGTTATATGCAATATATAGAAGCCTCTGAGACGTCTTTATTATTATTATTATTATTATTATTATTATTATTATTATTATTATTATTATTATTATTATTATTATTATTATT
>JBBMFX010000037.1:16706755-16725284 GCA_037832545.1 Rhabdalestes septentrionalis | reverse complement strand
CCTTTGTTTTTTCCCCCCCCCCCCCCCCCGCAGTCATGGCAGGCTGCTCCTCCAGTTTTAAGCTGTTGTGCGACAGTGGAGCTTCTGTCAATGCCAGTGACTTTGTGAGTATTTACACATGGCTGGACAGAATTCTCCTTCAGAGCTTCACTTAGTTGCTGTCTGCCGCATTGGTTTGGCTGCACCTGGACTAGTTAAGAAGAATTGAAAAAGGATTTTACTTACTTCATTTCTTCAGTACAAGAAACTGCTTCAGTAGTCACATGCTGACATCATTAATTCTTGATGTTTTATCTTGAATTAGGTTGAAAACAAAAGGTTGATGTGGGATACTGGTTTTTGTTAAGCTTTCGTCTTAATTTTTGTGTGTTGTTACTACTTGCACTACCACTACTGTCACCACTACTACTACCTTCACTACAAGAATAAACATCACTTCATCACTATTATTACCAAAACAAACAAAATTACTACTAGTATGACCACTATTGCTTCTCTACTACCCCTACTATAACTACAACTACTTACACTACCATCCCTCCTACCATAACCACCACTACTACTACTGCCACCACCTCTAATTACTACTACAATTTTAACTACTACTACTACTACTGCTGTCATAATTACTTCTATTACTACTGCTAATACTAATACTACTACTTCTATTACTACCACTTTTATGACAACTATTATGACCACCATTACTACCACTACTACTGCTGCTGCTACCACTACTACTAATAATACTAACAAGGCCATGACTATCACTATTACTATCACTAGGACCACCACTGCTACTATCTCTACAGCTATTAACACTACCATCACTCCTACCACAACTACTTCTACTACTATTGCCACCGTTACTACTACTACTATTACTAACAGCAAAATGACTTCTACAACCATTACTACCACTACTACTACTGCCACCACCACTACTTATACTACAACTATCAGTATGTCCAACACCACCACCACTTTAAAACTGCTAACAGCTACTAACATAAGTACTATTACTACGACAATTACTACCACTACTGCTACCACCACTACTATTATAATAATACCCCTGACACCACCACAACTACCACTACTACTATTACTGCCACTTCCATTATTAAAACTACTACTACCACCCATGCCTTCACTACTGTAACCATCACTCTGATTACTATGACTGCTACCTCTGCTGCTGATAATAATAATAATAATAATAATAATAATAATAATAATAATAATAATAATAATAATGATGATGATGATGATAAACAACATTTATATTATTATGAAGTTTTACCCCACTATATAAATAGTCAGTTAAATGAGTAGTGGTAATATATTACGTTTTTTTTTTAATGAAGCTTAAAGCTGAAGATTAATGTGAGCGGTTGTTCGCAATTTTAGGGTCAGATAAAAATTCTGCTGTACTTCTACTACGGCCACTTCCACTTCTGCTACTACTATCGCAACTTCCAGTAGTGCTACTACAGATGATATGTTGAAAATAGACTACAAGTATAATAATATAATAAAATATCATATTTGTAAACCCTTTTTTAATTTGTTTTTTTTTTACGGTTTTATTATTACTATTTTGATCAGCTATTTTTTTTGTGTGTGTAGGATGGTCGAACTCCATTAGTGCTCGCCACTCAGATGTGTCATCCTCGTATATGTCAGCTCCTGCTGGATCGAGGAGCTGATATCAGAGTGAGAGACAAACA
The DNA here is from genome assembly GCA_037832545.1 of Rhabdalestes septentrionalis. Lineage (NCBI taxonomy): Eukaryota > Metazoa > Chordata > Actinopteri > Characiformes > Alestidae > Rhabdalestes > Rhabdalestes septentrionalis. The sequence goes on along the minus strand of JBBMFX010000037.1, from coordinate 16,723,554 downwards.
GAACAAGTAAAGAAACATTCTTTTCATCTTAACATGTCCTCACACACTCCAAATACAGGCTCTTAAATGGTTCTTGAACTGGATGTGCTACTCGAGGGAAGATGCATACACAAGATGACAAAAGAATTGCACACCTGCCTGTTTGTTTCACACTGATGTTTGTTTTGATGTGTTAAAAAGTCAATGCGTGATGCCATAGAGTTCATTTAGTGGAATCTAAGCCTCAGTTAAAGCCCATTAAATATGATAAGCGAACCTACACTAAAAAAGCTTATAAACACTGTAACCTGGACGTGTTTTAAATTTTTATTTATTAGTGTGTCTTTATTCATTACAAAAAAATCGTTAAAGTAGTTCATTTTGGCAGTAAATTACTCATCCACATTTTATAGGTTGTCTACTCTCGGATTAGACAGAAAACGCAATGAGTGGTAGTGCTGTTTGTGCTGACTTTAAGAACAAATATGCTGTTAAATAAGAACAAGCCAGTAATGGAATTGCCAGAAATCATTATTCCTCCCCTCTGCTCCCCACTTAGACCATCAACAGTGGCTGAATTACGTTTCCTGCTGTAGCTCCTTGGTATTTCAGTTGGTGTTAAATCAGGCCTGAATTTCACTCTCTTTTTGAGAGAATGTGTATTTTGTTTACCTCTAACTAAATAATAAGAAACGGAATTCTTCCACATAATAAAACAGCTCTTTTCTAAGCTGCCAGTGTATAAACCGTTTACACATTGTGTAGGAACTTCAAAAAATGTACAAAAACTGGTCTTCAAAGAATCATCCTTTGAGAATTTGAGCAAAACTAATTCCTCAAAGACATTTTCACAAAGAACTCGTTCTGGCATCTTTGTTTTGAACGGTGAAGCTTTATTTTAACAGCACTCTCCTATTTCTCACTTCATCATACTGCGAATGTGTGTGTTTTAAATGTAACTTTTCACATGTGTGTTTGTATCTTTCAGAACGGCATTGATCCTGGGCTGTGAGTATGGCTGTAAGGATGCTGTGGAGGTTTTACTGAGGAATGGCGCTGATGTTACTGCTATAGATGGCTTCGGCCATGACGGTTATCACTATGCCCGTCTCATTAAAAACCAGGAGCTTGTCACCCTCGTCAAGAGCTACCTGGAGAGCAGCATAAAAGGTAGAGAGCTGTTTTTTTCCTAAATTAAGAGCCAAGAGCCTTTACAGTGTCATCAGTAAGCAAGAGCCTGCAGTCTTCATTTGTTTTTCAATGTCCAAGAAATACTTCTCACTCTAAAGAACTGGCCAGTGTGACTGTAGGTTTTCATTCCGAACAAGCTGGAGCTCAACCGAAAACAATTTACAATTTGTTCAGCCAGTAAATTTCAGGAGTAGGGCAGAGATCTACTGCTATGGTGTTGAGTTGCGGAAAGGAAAGTACATTGCAGCAACCAAATTTAATGCATGTACACGAAAGCAGGAGAGTGTTTTGATGCTTCCTTTCAGGGTATTTTCACATAGGGTCCTTTTTAAAGGAACCCAACTCAGTCCTCTAAAAGTGGTCCAAAAAGTGGACAGACAGAAAGGGGACTTAGATCTTTATGTTTGTAGTGTGAGTCATTTGAACGGGACTCTGTTCTTCTATGTTCACACTGTGAGTTCATTTGAAGGGGACTTGGTTCTTTTTATTTTCACACTCGCTTCTCTTTCTGCTTCAAGGCTGTACACGTCATCTACGGCAAGCCTAGAGGGCAAAAATAAATAAATAAAAATACTCGTTAATTGTGTCGTTGCATCCCTAATAAACAGCATTAAGAATGATTTATTGTTACCTTTAACACAGCGGGTTCTTTGTGATTTAATAGAAGCAACCAATAGCATCCAAAACATGTTGCAGTTGAATGTTCACCCCTTAGGTCTAAGCACCATAACATGTAGTTATACATCCCTTGTGGAGAATAATGCTCAGGGGAGAAAAGGGAAAGGAGTTTGACAAGTGAACAGGGGAGGTGGGAGTGGGTTATGATGTAGCAGAAGCAGCAGGTGATGAGGCTCTTCCTTTGCGATGAGTGCCGTCCAGCAGGGCCTACTTTTCTCCCACCTGCCAGGTGTTTCAACCAAGTTGTATTCACACAGGAAGCTACATATCAAAGCTTGGGGAGGTGGGGAGTGCTTGCTTTTGAAACTTTTCAGTGTTCTTGCATTTGTAGAGGACATCCTTTTGAGCTCTTTTTGCTGACTTAAAAGGAAGAAGTGCCTTAAAGGGTCATAGGGAAGCTAGCAGCATGTAAACTCAAACCTGAAGTGGCCTGGAAGAAGTCTGAATATTGTTTCCACTTCTGCATTTACTGAGGCTGATAGTCCACCACTCTTTCGGTCTGGTGTTTATGAATATGCAAACAAATATGCCAATGTATGCTCATTGTGTACAGGCTGAAATTAGTAGGTTTATTTCTTCACAGAGGTCCTACAAGCCATTTCTTTACCTTGATTGTCTGGAATGCTTTTAGTCTGGTATGTTTAGCAATTAACTGCATGTCAATTATTGCAAATGATGGCATCCAAATCAGAGCTGTAAATATGTTTGACTTATAAAAAAACATTCCAACACCTTTTTCTGTTTGTTTACAAATGAGCTGTTGGGTGCCTTTGTCACATATGTTATTGGGTCTTATGAGAACATCATTGTTATATCTATAAGTTGCCTTTTCCAAAGGCCTCTTGGTCTAATGAAAACAGTCAGTGCTTTTATACAGAGGAATCTGTGAAGGGATAACATTTTACATAATCTGTATTCACAGCAAAAGAAGCAGCCCGGATGGAACAGAAGAAGAGACAGGTACTGCAATACAAAACACTTACACCACCCAGTGTAATACCATGAGCAAATATCAGTGTTCCACACATCCTCCATTCTGAATTCCACGCATTTTAGATTGTTTATTGTTCGCTGCTTGTTGTCTGAGTAAGCTCATGCACATTCTATGCACGTACCACTATCTGTCTTATTATGCTAACACCTGAAGCAGACACCAGAGGACAGTTAGCTAGAACAGCTGGGGACGGATTAGGCTCATATAGGTCCTCTCCTGATTTTTAAATGAGATGTTGGTGAGAGCTGTTTGTTCAGTTATTACTGTGATTGTGTGCTTATTTAAACAGCTGTGTGAGGCCAGGGCTGAAAGTTGGAGGAAGCTCAGACCATACTTCAGACTTAAAAAATTCAAGCAGGAATTCTGTGGTTTCTTTTGCATGCTAAGGTGTGCTTTCTTTTGCTGCTGGCACTTGATTTTAAAGCTTGGGTCAGAATTAAACTTCGTCTTCGATTGCCAGTACAGCGTTTTGAAGAACTGGGCTGACTACGATGTGCACTGCAGTGTGACCGATGTACAACTTAGCACTACTGCCATCTGGTGTTGCCTAAAGAAACTTCAATTTAACCCCTTTTTCAGGACTCTTGCACACAGGAAAACACAGCCTCAAATATTGCTTTCTGCCTTCTTGCCATCTTATGTAGAAGCAAACTATGTTTGTTGTCTTTGAGACTCATGGGAATTCTGATTAAACCACTGTTGCTTTCCTTCCACCAAACTGATGTTTTGCAGCTGTCTGTGGATGCATCCTCCGAGACTTCATCTAATAGGGATCAGATCATTCATGTAAGTGAAAGAGTTCATGCTTGGCTGTTGGATAGTTGATTTGCTATGATCCAGCTGAAGTCTTTGATGGATTTTTCATCCACATATTTTGTCCACAGCTAACTTTCCATATGCATTTGTGTGTGTACTTTTCTCAGGACCTAGAGAAACAGAATGAAAGCCAACAAGAAACCCTTAGGAAATATCACCAGGAACAAAGAGCCCTGCTAGACAAAGTTAGCTCTCTGCAGCTGCAGCTCAGTCAGGTAAACATGTACAAACCAAATACATTTCAATGCCCAGTCTTTTATTAATAGTTTCTCCTCAGGTGCCCTATCTGGAGATAGGTGTATAACATTATGAATTATCATGAATCTTTCTCAGAATAGCTTTATAATCACTGACTCATGTAAGAACTATTTCCATTCATTTTTTTTCTGATCCCTATTGTAGGAAAAATCAATGGTGGAAGATATTCACAAAGAGGTAATTTGTCTGTTCTAGTGATTTGTGCCGGTTCATCACTGGACTGTAATTTTAAAGCGTTTAGAAGATGGAGAAAAATGATTGAGCCCTTTCTCATCTTCACATCTCTCTGCGGTATTTAGAGGGAACAACTGAAGATCCTGCTGTCAGCGAAGGAGAAAGAGGAAGGAGCCAGGGCTACTGAGACCGTGAAAGTTCAGCTACGGAGCCACATGGTGAGTGTCTGCCGCGGCTAATGAATGCAGCATGCAAATCAAAGCCCAAGGACCTTTATTAGACCCATAACCGGCCTCTATTCATCAGCCTCTACATTTATGAATCTAATTAAAAAATTCATATGTATGTACATTGCAGGGAGATTACTCTGGTCAGTCAGTGATTAAAGGTGAGTTCGTTCCCTCGTGTGCCAAGATTAAGCAATAGCAGGAATTTGTTCAAACTATCGGGTTTTCTTCAAAAGAGTAATTAATTTTTTTCTTTGCCTGTACAGGGAAAGAAAATATCCTTGTCAGGCAGTCTTATAGTCTGGATTCACCTCAGGTACGAAAAGTGATTATTTCGTCTTTATTGTTAATTTCTGTTTGTTCAGATGACATTAAAATCTTCCTAATTTGTAAGTATGTAAACAGGCTCCTAAAGTAAAATTGAGAACTTTGACTCTCACTTTTTAAAAATATTTTTGTGCATCTATAACTGTGTAGTAATATGTAAATTAATGTTTACCAATGCACTTAAACTGTGTAACAATTTATGGTGTAATCTCTGTGACAGCTGGGTATCCTATTGCATACACTTACCAACATACTGGGACCGAATTTGCCACAGGTTTATAATCTCACCTGTCTGAATTATTACAATAAGTTCTGGGCATTTACCTGTCTGAGCAGTGATTTGTTGCTGTCTCTCTGTGTGACACTGTATACTCTCTGCAGAGGCAATGTGTCAGCAGCATTAAGCAAAAGGAAGATGGAGTTTTCTTCCTCATTTCATTCTGTCACATCTGTCACCTGGAGTTTTATGATTACTGGCTTTAATCTCTGATGTGCCTTTCTTGGTTTGGGATCAATTTTTTTCGAAATTGTGGTGCGTGACATTTTTGGCTCCTCATCTACCAGGGAAATACCTGTAGACCTGTAGTGTTTATAAGCAGTTGCATACTGTTCGAATAAAGACCAGCTGGTGGCTGAGATGTGTTCATGTAAAATACTGTGCAATAGTCTTCTGCTCCTGTGCAAACTGTTTAAAAGTGAGTACACAAGTCAACATTAGAATTAAATGAAATTAAATGATATTAAATGATACTAAGATTTGTGTTTGTAAAAATGTGCACGTTTGTTGGCTCCTGATTTAATCTAATGAACTATTGACTATTGATTGAGTCTGGTTTTTGAGGTGTTTGATGACAACTACAATTTAATACAGGGCTTTCTTTAAGAGAGATCTGGGAATGACTTAGTGAACACATAGACATACATAAAATGACTTTAAAGTATTAATATTATTTGTGACTTATTATTTATTTTCTGACTTTTTAAAAACACACTGCTCAGCGTTTAGATGTAATTAAATAATTTTCTCAAGTGTTTAAGGCTTTTGCATGGTGATGTAATTAATTAAGACATGCTACTGCTCTGTAGTTTATTGAGGATGCATACCTTAAAGTGTATTAGCTCAATTAATCTCTGTCTGTGCAGATTTTGCAGCCTTTGGGTCCATCACGTTCTGTGTCCCGTCCTTTGGAGCTTTCTCATCCGGGCACCTCCAGTGAAGTGGACAGTCTACGGCAGGAGCTGAGCTCTGCCCTGAAGAACCATGAATCTGCCCAGAAAGAGGCGGGTCGCCTGCAGGCAGCGCTGGCGCGGAAGACCCAGGAGTGTGAGGAGCTAGTCAAAAGCCGTGATTTGGCAAAATGTGAGGCAGACCGGCAGATCCAGGAGCTAGAGGGGGCGCTGGGAGACGTGCAGAAGAGGATGCTGGACTCAGAGGCCAAGGTCAAGCAGCTGCAGGCTCACGTAGTAGCGGTGAAGGAGCATCTTGGCAACCAGATGGTTGACGATCTCAAGGCTCAGCTTGGTGAGGTCAAGAACAAATACGAGGGTGCTTCTGCTGAAGTTGGGCGGGTCAGGAACCACCTGAAGCATAGCGAGAAAGCCCTGGAGGAATATAAGAAGAGTGAAGGAATGCTTGCCCAAGAGGCTGAGAGGCTGACAGCTGAGCTGAATGTAATGAAGGAAGAGCGTGAGGAGATGACTGAAACTCTCCTAGAAATGGAGGCGCAAGTCAAAGAAGCAGAGGCCCATCTTGCAATCATGGTACCAGGAGAGAAGTTTGACAACATGAAGACCCTGTTGACCAATGCACTGGATGAGAAGGAAAGGCAGTTGGCCGAGCTGAGGGAGGACTATGATCGCGTACTAGAGGAGGTGGCAGAGCTCCACAGGGAAGCAGGCGGCAGAGATGTGGTCCCACTTCAGGAGCATGAAAGAGTCAGGGCCACCCTGGAGGAGCAGGGTGTTGTACTGAAGAAGAAGCTGTCTGATGTCACCTCGAAGTGCCAGGCACTGATCCGAGAGGTGGAGGAAGGGGAGGACGAGAGGGAAATGCTCCGGGAAGAGCTGCAGGAGCTCACCCAAAACCTCCAGACAAAGTTTGTTCCTATCGACTCTCATGAGGAAGTGAGGAGGACATTGGAAGTTGCAATGGAGGAACTCAAGGACCAGCTGGAGGAAACAGAGGAACGTCTGAAAAGGATCCAGGAGGAGAAGGTATCTCTCTCTGAGAATGTCAATAACCTGAAGAGCACTCATATGCCCCGTGAAAAGTACGAAGGCGAAGTGGCCGCACTGTCGTCTCGCAGCGCAGAGTTGGAAAAGGACCTAGAGAAACTTCAGAGGAAATTTGAGGAAAAAGTGAAGGAGCTTGAGGCTGTGGCATCTAAGAATGCAGCACTGAAACGTAGCATGGAGGAAGAGTTTGTTCAAAAAGAAGTGCATGAGCAAATGCGGATGGAGTTGGGTGAAGCCTTGGAGAAAGCCGAGGCTGAAATTGCCAAGTTTGAGGAAGCCACGGGTGTCAGGGAAGAAGAGATGAGGAAGGTGAAAGAAGGAAACGATAAGTTGAAAGAGGAGTTTAAGGATGTGCAGGAAAATTTGGAAAAGGACTATATCAGCCTTGTTGAACATGAGGCTTTGACTAGCAAGCTAAATGATGATCTGGCTGACGCAAGTAAGAGAACTGATGAGGCCCTCTCAAAATATCAGGCTTCTCAGGAAGAAAATGCAAAACTTCACCAAGAAATCGAAGCCCAAAACAAAGAACTGGACACAATTCAGGAAGCCATTCATTCCAAATTTGTGCCGCTGGCCACTGTGGAGGAAAAAGAAAAGTCCTTTAATTGTACACTTAAAGACTTGAAGGAAAAATTTGCTGAAATGCAAGGGAGATATGACAACATGAGAGCTGATGTGGAAAATCAGAGGCAAGAGAAAGAGGCAGTGCAATTAGAGATGGCGTCTGTAGAGCAGAAACTGAAGGCGAACTTTGTGTCTAGTGAAAAACACAGGGAGGTGGAGGATGACTATAAGGGCCAGGTGGAGACTCTGAGTCTGAAGTTGGTGGAGCTGGAGCAGCAGTACATGGAAGTCACGGTGCAGAGAGCCGAGCTGGAGGAACAGAACGTGCTGTGCACGGTTGAAATCCAGAGCCTCCAACAGCGCCTGGAGAGCGAATTTGTTCAGCTGGAGCAGTTTGAGGCCTTGCAGCGCTCGATGGGATCCAGCTTGCAGGAGGCACAGGCGGAATGTCAAAGGCTCCAGGAGGCTTACAATTTAGAAGTCCTTCATGTCCAAGACATGGAGAGGGAACTACAGAGCCACAGAAATTATGGCCAGGCAAGAGAGACCTTGGAGAAGGAGGTGACTGAACTTCGCTTGGCCCTGCGGGAGGAAGAGGAGACCAGCGCCCAAAGGGCCGAGGACGTGGCCACTCTGCAGACAGAGCTGCTCAGAGCAACACATGCCTTGAATGACCTTCGCAGCCATGAAGGTCAGGTGGCTGAACTTCAGGCAGAGAAACAGAGACTGGAGGAGGAGGTGTCAGACCTCAGCAGCAGGCTCTTGGGCCTGGAAGATCAGTGCGAGGATCTCTACAAGGAGCTGTCCCTCGCAAGAGAGGGTGAGAACAGGGCACAGACAGAGACTGAGAACCTCCAGGCCAAGACGGACTCCATTGAGAAAGAGATCCAAGAGTTGAAAGAGAGATATGATGACTCGCTCACTACAATCAGAGACCTACAGAAGAGGATCCAGATGTCCTCAGAGCAGACAGAGGCCAAAGATAAAAGGGTGAGAACTACAAGGTGTATCAAATCGTGTGAAGTCACCAAAGGCTTACCAGTTAACCTTCAGGAACTATAATAAAACTAGTGTTACAGGAAAATCTTTTTTTATTACTCTTTCTTTTTTAAATGACTTTTTTGAGTCTTATTCGATAAGCAGTGCCGGCTGAAATAATGGGAGGTGGGTCGACTGAATACGCCGATATATGTCAATGGATCAATTTTCTAAATATCACAAAAAAATTCAGAGACAGTTGGAGTGAATGGCACCGTTAGAATATATATTTTTAATTAATACTTTACTTTTGAATTATTGTACCAAGTTGCATGACATTTTTGCTTCTAGGCCTGTTTACTAAAACAAGGCAAATTTTATTAATACCACAGTTTGTGCACAAAGACTATTCAAAGTGTTTTACATAGATCATGGAAACAGGTGTTTGAGTGTATAAAATAAACAAGAAAAAACAATTCCAGCCACCTAACAAAGTTCATCACTAGTATGGTAACTGTCTTGCATTTAAACTTCAGAAGACATAACAATACCTAGAATAACATTTATACAACAGTCATATGCAGTGCTTTAGTGAAGAACAACATTACTTCAGAGTAATACAGCCAAAATATAAACTTTTAATAAAGGTGTTCTTCAAAGGTGATCAAACACAACTAACATTCAGTGAGAGGACCACTACTTAAATATACTTCAAAGTAAAACAAAATCAATAAGGTTTTAATCTTTGGGCTAGCAATGCTGGGATGTAGCCTTCAGAGATGTATAATACATGTGAATACTTTTACCAACTTTGAAAAATGTTAGATTAGTTTGAATTTAGTTTGAAGCAATAATGGTTTCTGATTGGTCACTTCACGCCTACATTTCAAATTCATTACTCTTGTCTGACAAGAGTCTAAAGTCTAAAGCAATTCATATTCTAAAATAATACATTGAAGTAATACATTTCAATAGGTTGATGTACTGAAGTCTGATACTAAAATATATCTGTTGGAGTACAGTGCACATTGTACAAGACGCAAATGTAAAATACAGGCAACACACACAGTGTACCATCACAGAAATATGGATCAGTCTTCCAGAAGAGAGAACATGGAGTCAGAGGAACAAGCTGTACAAGTTAGTGTTAATGTGTCCTTACAGTGTCCCTCTTAGATACGCAGTTGGCTTGGAGAGGATTCCTTTGGGTCCTTCTGGCACATATCCTGCACATCAAACCCCTCATGCCTCCACTACCTCTCTCTGAAGTTTTAAAGCAGATCACTGCATTATTCAAATTCTTCAGGCATTTACTATTTTCAGCCTTTCATTTTGACCCCTTTTTCAATTGTATAATTGAGTTCTGTAGAACTTACAAGTTTATCAGTTAATGAATTATTTGTCACATATATAGTTATCCAATACAACATACAGTGAAATGATAATCTGACCAGATACTAGAATGTACAGGAAGAAAAAAATGTATAAATGTAAAAAAAAAAACAAAACTAAAATAAGTAGTAGAAATGAACAAATAGTAAGTGTAATATAGTGCAAATACTGTTCAGTGAATGTATAAAGTGAGTGTCTGAGTGGTGCAACGAAGTTATTAAAACTGTCCTTCGAGCACATTAATCTCATGGAAGGTTCTGATTCTGTATCTTGTATAATGTCAGTATCTATTTTTCTGTAATTTGTCAGACCGCACATTTGGAACTTGAAGTTTAATTGAAGCTAACATTTGGTGTACTTATTACATGAAAGGGTGCAAATTATTATAGAGACACCATGGTCAGACATGAACAAAGTCATATCATATAAATCAGTTATTAATTTGTCATGTTATTGTGCGACAGACACTTAATAGCCAAATGTATATTGTGATATGAGTAATACCAAGGTTTGAAAGATCTGATGTGCTTCATTGTGGAGATTAATCTCATAGTTGCTCCAAAGCATGGAAACTGTACAGATAGTCGCAACAAAAATCTTTACAAAATAGTAGATTTAAAACGGAAGAATGATCTCTACCCACCTTATAAAGTCTCTATATCTCAGAAAATGCTGGAAATACATAATGGCCTGCATTGTGTGCATGCTATTTTGGGTAAAATGGCATTTATTTCCTGAAAATATTCAGCAAATTTTACATGACACCAGACTTCAATCTAATTGGGATTGACTCAAAACATGACTAGGGGCACATTGCAAGAATGTATGCATATATATATATCTGAAGTAAAATGAACATGTTCTTCAAAGATGACTGGTATGTTTTTAAATGTGTGTGTGGTGTATTTCAGATCACAGAGCTGTTGGCGGACGTTGAGAGACTGAAGCAGGCCCTGAATGGCCTGTCCCAGCTGGCCTACACTGGCAACACGCCCAATAAGAGACACACACAACACATTGACACACTCCAGACACAGGTCAAGAGCCTCCAGCAGCAGCTGGCTGTGAGTAGCTCTCCCCACTAAACGCTGCTAATGCCTTAGCCTTCAAACACTGTCATATCAAACAGGCCTCCCCCAGCCTTCACAATGAAACACATAATGTGATTATAAACTAGGTTCAAAGTCGTATGAAGGATTACACTGTAAAGGAATGCGGAAATAAGGCTATCAGTAGATACCAGTTGGACTTTGTCCTTAGCTAATAAGGCCCAAGCTGAAGTAACTGATTCAAAACGCTAGCCGGTCTTAGACTAAAACCCTTAATAAACTTGTCATTGAAAGCCTTCTGGCATTCAGGTCTTAAGTTGTGTGGCTGAATTGAGCCACTGGTGTGAAACTGGGGCATGAAAAGAACGGAAGAGTGGAAGGACGGCTTTCTCAGCAGAAATAGGATTTGACGAAAGCAGCTCAGCCTCGGTTCGCTTGTGAAATGATTATTGAATTAGGGTTTTTGTTTTGTAGAGCTGGGTCTAAAACGAAAGCTTATTTTTTTATGAAAATGTAAGTTGTGTGTAGTGTATGGATGAATAAGTGCTTGTGTCATATATATTTATATATTTATGTGTGATGTTATCGCAGTTAATCTAACAATGTTAACATAACTAAATTCCAAACTCTCTTCATCCCTCAAAATGAAATTGTGTTTTTGTATAAATTACCTCTTTCTGATTGACTGCTCTGTATTGGGCCTCATTCATAAAGCAGTCTGACTTAAAACTGTGGACTGAACAGCTGGAGATACAGAAATGCATTGTTTTTGTGTCAAAAGTAAGAATTACAGAAGGTATATCGCAAAAAACATTGACTTCAGTGAGAAACTGCATGTCTACAGAGTGAACTTTGGAAAAATTTTTATTTAAAAATATAGAGGATTATGCAAGTAGATTAAGTTCCTAGTTCAGACTGACACAAGGATAACAAGAGAGGAAGGAAAGTGAACTCTTACAGCTTTTGGACACATGAGGATAATAATGTTCATACAGACATTCTGACATTCTGCTACTTTCTTGCTGATTGAGAGCTACCCATCCATAATAGTTTTCCTTAACTAACTATAACTTTTTTTATTACAGGATGCTGAGAGGCAACATAGAGAGGTGGTTTCAATTTATCGAACTCATCTTCTGAGCGCTGCACAGGTAATTGCGTGCTGTGTATGTGTGACTTTTGTGTGTATGAGCTTATATTTTTCAATTCTAAAAGATGAAATATGCTTGGCACTTGAAGAAGCCCTTGAAAAATCTTTGAACTGGGTGATGCAAAACGGTTGAAATAAGCATTTGCTTAAAAGACAATGTCATCTTGTTTTGTTTTCATCCCCCTTGTGCGAATGAGCTAACACTTGCTATTTTATCTTGGGTGCATTTGTCTAATGCGCTAAAACTTTACGATGGTATAAAATTATGTCATGTTCTTTTACAGCCCAGTTCATATTCTCAGTTATCTTCCAGTGTAGGAGCTAAAAACTAGGCCTGTTCCAGATCCTTCAAATACTTCAGTGTTTGATTTATTTGCAACCTTTACCTTTTTTTAAAACTACAAAGTTTGTAGCCAAAATAAAATAACCTGAAACCTAAAGACAGTGATTGTTACCATATGGAGAACATAAAAAGTTATACCCGATCTAGTTTTAGGCATCCATGTCGTCTGACACACTAAAACTGCGCATCAAGTTTAATGAATCATTTCACATACGGAGCCTTAAACCTTGTTGTTGTGGTGAATTCTAGTAGCTGACGAGGATAGGCTCATAAAGGCTGTATTTAAAGAAGAGGGGAACAGTACTTTAAACTATAAAAAAACAGAATAATGAAGTATTTGTTTGCAAATACACTATATGGACAAAAGTATTGGGACACTTGACAATTACACAGACAGGGATTTTAATGAAGTTACATTCAGCTACATAGACTCTAATATCGAGTTTGTCTGCCTTTGCAGCTATTACAGCTTCCACTCTTCTTGGAAGGTTTCCACCAGATTTTTTTGAGTTTCTGTGGTAATTTGTGCCCATCCATTCTGTAGAGCATTAATGAGGTCAGGCACTAAATATTGTACATGAAGATCTTTCTCAAAATCTCCATTCCAGTTCACCCCAAATGCATTGAATAGTGTTGAGGTCAGGACTGTGTGAGGGTCAGTCAAGTTCTTCTACACTGAACTCCTCTGACCATGTATTTATGGAGCTTGCTTTGTGAACTGGGACACAGTTATGCTAGAATAGAGAAGGTTCCTCCCTAAACTGTGTCCACAAAGTTGGAATAATGACCCTGAAGTTTTGTACCAACACTTTTGTCCAATGAACTTTTGAGTATTTGAACACTTTGAGATGCTGTTTAACCTAACCATAGCTACAAAAGTTTTTAAAGCAGTGTAAATAGCAAATCACTTTGGTTCCCTGAAGAAACTTTCAGTGGATGGATTATTTTCCCTGTACTTGGTGAATGAAAGTTGGTTCTGGAGACTTAAGTTCAAACACAAAAATTCAAATATAGGCTTTCATGACCTGGATCAGGTTTGCTAAGTTAAAGTTGAAGTGAAACTCTATAGGCAGGTATGTCAGGCACCTGTGTTATATGTTCTTGCCCTGAAGAATGTTTTTGAAACCTCTATTTTGTGAGAGTACCGGATCAACCCATTAGATCAGATGGGGTCTGAGTCACCTCAGGTGAGACGGGATTCGCCCAGACTGATTGCCTGTCTATTTCTATTTTGCAGGGACACATGGATGAAGACGTCCAAGCAGCCTTGCTGCAGATTATCCGAATGAGGCAGCAGTTTGTGTGCTAAGCACAACTTAAAGGCACCACTGACTCAAATCCACCATTTCTTTGTAGGTTTACAATAAGACAAAGCCATGACCTGGTTCAGTCAGAGAAACCATTCAAGGCATTAGAAACGTCCTTCCCTGTGTGGTGCTGTGTGCTTCAGTAGAATTGAATCTTATGGCTCTGTAGTGACGAATGTAGTTCAGAGTAATGGAGTTTAATGTATCTGCTCTTTTTAACAATGGAATATCCTATGAGCCTATAACAGAATGTCAATATTCCCTGGTTCTAGCCTCTCCTGGTCTCTATATAGCTACTTATTTCAGACTCTTAGGCTTTGCTATAAAACTGCAGTCAGGGAGCAGGTCTCCTACCCCTGTCAAGGGTGTTGGATACAAAGAAACTTTAACTGAGGTCCAAAAAAAAATCAACAATGCATCCAGGAAAGCATCACGGCTGAGTTTAGATGGAGTTTTCCTTGGCTGTCTCCTCTAGTATCAGTATCAGCCACTGACAGCAGCCAGTCAGGCAAGGCATCAAAAACGTGAATGCTGGGTTTGAATCGGTGAGTGTCACCGTCACTGGGTGAGATGCCCTGAATGCCTCCAAGCAGTCAAATGATGCTACTCTCTTTCCAGCCCAAAACTCTCTGTTACCTGGATAACACTGCCCTCTTGTGGTGTGACTTGGCTGGCCAAGTTTTGATGCTACATTAGCTCTTTGTGGTGGATTTGCCTGTGTAGGAGATATGACGCATTTGAGATTTTTCTTTGGTGCTGATCTGATATTTTTATCCTGGCTTTGTACTACTTTTGAATAATGATCGCCATGTTTTTGGTAATACTATTCAGCAGGACTGGACTAAAATGGCACGATACCTATTCAAGGTACAGAACATGATAGGTTTTCATATTTTTCATTTGATTAATGTCTCCTTTTTCCCCTCCCCTAGATATACATGCATTTAGAAGCAACTGGTGTCCAATTAGCTGCTTGAACCTAATCACTAAACAACACATCCTAATGCTGAATTAAGTAACACATTCACTTTACTCCAGTAGTTAATGGGCTACACCAGTAATTTATTGCATAAAAGGCTACTGATTTCTTTTAACTTATAAGGCTTTGGTTCTCTTTTATGCCATTAAGGTTTTTTATTTCTTTTTTTTGTTTTGTTTTGTTTTTGATTTAGTGAATCTAACATCAATAAAAGTGCCTACTTTGGACTAAAACTGTGTCTTGACTCTTAATCCTAAGAAACTGGGAGCAGGATTTTAGCAGGAGAAGCCTAGAATTTCCATCCCCAACACTTAAGACTCTGGGTTAGATGTACCCCATCCATAAAGCTAGAATTTAGGACAAAATGTATGCAGTTTTCTACCCTGACTGAGATTGATAACCCAAGACATGTTTTGGGTAATTCTGGCTCAACTCAAAAATCGTCTATTTGAAGAACTTGAAGCTACATTTCTTTTACTCTGGACCAGTCTTGAAAATCCTAAATTTCTCCAGCTTGTCACATTTAGTTCAATTGACTTGAAATTTCATGAGAGATTTCTTAATTTGCAAAAACAGTCAGGAAATACAAGTCTTTGACTCAAAATATTAGAGCTTAGCTGAGATTTTGGCCATTTTTTTTCCAGACATAAAAAAGCCATAAGAGTAAATGGAGTTCCTGAGTGATCACTGTCTTTATTCTACACAGTAAATGAAATTTCTGGGTCCAAAAACTTGACCATAAGAAGCTCAGTAAAACTATAAAAACAAAAAAACTAGTTCTTTATATGTTGTTATGGGAATGTAAAACTTTCAATATGACAATGAAAATCATTTGTACTATCCATTGAGATTATGGGCCTGTGGCAGGACAATGAATTTGGAAATTCCTGAAGTGTGTGGACCTCTTGACAGATTAGAGAACGGATACCAAGTGTACTATGGAGAATAATTAGTACATGCCCAGAAAAACAGTCAATACTGACAAAGATCCACAGCACACAGTGTGAAATTAGTCACTCCATTTAACCCATTCACCAGTGGTTGGGTACAGTACCAAACTCAAGTGTACCTCAGTGGTGCCTCTGGGAATCCTGGGATTCAAGCACACAACATTCCCATCACAGGGCAACTCCCTAACCGACTCCCTAACCACCAGGTCTAAGACTGATTTTTTTCCGGTGCCAGTGTATTAACATTGCAGAGACATGTCATCTGAATATGACCCAAACATGCATTTTGTATATAATAAGTATATCAGTATATAATTCAATTTCAAGCTAGTGTAAGCAAGCACCTCAATTACCAAGCAGCAAAGTATGCCTCAAAAAGATGGGTGAGTGTGGCCAGTAATAAAAATTCATTGATTTGAACCAGAATGACCCTTTTGTGTTTGGAGCTTTGAGATGGATGTAGCTAACAAGCAGTAGAGCATGACTAAATCACACATTTGCTTTAAACTGTGTGTTTTTAAGCAGTCAAATACTTTTGCTGATGTGGTCTTGACACTGTAAGACTTAAATTGACAGCGCAAGAAGCACATTTCAGACTCCAAACATGTCTTGGCTGAATGGCTATTTTTGGGGTGAGGTAAAAAACTGACTCTGGGTTGGGAGCCCATCTGCAGAGAACCAGCAGCAGATGTGCTCTATTTATATAAACAGATAACAGATTGTAAGGCCAAGTCCATAAGTTCCCTTTGGTGGAGTTTATAAATACATGGTCAAGTGATCAGTTAATAAGACCAAAATTGGATGCAGTTAAATCATAAGACACGTATAACAAATTTGATCACAGATCATTCTTGCTTGATCTCACACACTTTCATTCTCTCTCTTTCCCTCCCTCTCCCTCCCTGCCTTCCTCTCTCCCTCTACTCTCACACTCCTTCATTCTTTCCCCCTCACTCACTGTTTCTGTCTCTTCCCTATTCGCTGTCCCTCCCTTCTTTCCCTTCCTCCTGTCACTCTTTCACTTCTCTCTCTCTCTCTCCCCCACTCTCCTCTCACACTCCTTCATTCTATCCCCCTCACTCACTCTTTCTGTCTCTTCCCTATTCACTCTCCCTCCTTTCTTTCCCTTCCTCCTGTCACCCTTTCACTTCTCTCTCTCTCTCTCTCTCTCTCTTTCTCTCTCTCTCTCTCTCTCTCTCTCTCTC
>JBBMFX010000037.1:16674300-16694404 GCA_037832545.1 Rhabdalestes septentrionalis | reverse complement strand
TTTGATGGGACCGCGCTCGGTCTCGCGCTCGGGTTAATACTACTTCAAACAGATCGAAACAAAACATGGATATATATATATATATATATTTGCTATATTTGCTTTTACATGGCTATCTAACTTCTAGGAGAAAGATTTTTCTTTTCGATATTGGTCCAATCACCAGATGTTCACACAACATTGAGGACCTCTGTTTGTCTCAGCAGTGATGGTATGTTTTATTGCTCACAGTTTGTTGAAAGTTTGTAGCACAGAATATAAAGCTGTATGAATCAACATATCATCGCTGTCTGGCGGAAACCTCATAACTCCACTTTTGGTGGATACTATTGGTCAGTTCACACATGGGTCTGCAAAATTTTGAATTAATTAACCAATGTAAATAATTATATCCATATGATTGTATAATAATAATGGTCTTTGTTTTATCAAGCTCTTGTATATGGAAGTAAATATGACAAAAGCTTTGAGAAGCTGCACAGAAAAGCCCAGAAAGGATCAATTCAGATAAATAATATTGATTAGAATAATAAGAAAAAATGATAGTTAGTTCCTGTATTGGAATGAACGTTTAGCGCATAATGGAAGTATAAGTAACATCAGACCCTTTGTTTAGGTTGTGCTGAGCTAGAGCCAATGTGTGATTTGTTCTTACAAACCACAAACCCAAAGTTCTTCCTCCGTCTGACTGCACACCATCCACTAGACCCAAAGAGAATGACATCAGCTCTTTTCTTTCACACACTGCCACCACTTCTCCATTCCTTCTGTTGGGAGTTTCATTCCTTCCCCAAGGGGCTTTAAATGACTCAGAGAGAGAGAGAGGTTTGTGTGATGGGAATTTACAGTTTTTCTGAACACTGGAGAGTGAGTAAACAGTAGCCTGGAATACCAAAAGACTTGCTTGTGTATTTTATTCAGATGTCAATAAACTTACAAAACAAGCCTGACCTTTCAGATAGAAGCAAAAACGCCCAAATCCCCCGTTCAATTTTTCAGAACATTTGCAAGCAACAAGTATTCACTCAGCCAGTGATTGTTGTCTCTGCCGCTGGCATGGGGACAACCAAGATGACGTACAGGTTATGTCTTCACCAACCTGAACGTTTTGACAAATGCCAAAAGAATGTGTGTCCGTTGTTTCATCATGTGTGGCGCAAGCACCTGCAAAAGCTCTTGATTTCTTGCTTTTAACAATAAACTTAAACAACAACCATTAAAACAGCACCCCAAATACAAGTATCTAGATATTTAGCATTTTCATATTTTTAGTTACACTGTGAGGGATGCACAGGGACACTGGCATCATAGAATTACTTATAATTACTTAGAGAAAATCAGCATTAGACTAATGTTTAGATTTGGAATCTTTCTAATCGATATTTGATGTACTTCTGATCTGGTTGAGCAGAAAGTTTAGGATGCTGGATGTTTAAGATGCTTTCCCTCGCCAGCAGAAGAACTCTTGTGAAAGTGTGGGTGTGGGTGTGGGTGTGGGTGTGGGTGTGGGTGGGTGTGTGTGTTCTTGCTGCCACTCTCTAAAGCCAGTTTAGTGTATATGTGCCTGCATGTGTTTTTATTTATACATTTCTATATTTATTTTTACCACTTTATTTATTTATCACTTTTTGACCACTTTATTGATTTATTTTGACCACATATTGTAAATGTTTATGTGTCTGTGGACATGCGCATGAAAAATACTTGAAATCTCAGGGCCGTACCAGTGCACCCCTCAAAAAATGACCTCAGAGTTCGAATGGTTGCAGCATGCCGTGACTTTATTATCGTATGAAGTTTTTGTTCCATAAGAAGTTTTGTTCTTACAGAATCTCAGTTGTCATTGTGTAGTGTGGAGAACTGGGTGGTCTGAAGCAACAGTATAGGGTTTAGACTTTATCTTCCAGACAAAAAAACTAAAGATTCCCTGCAAGGATTTTCTGTCTACATGTCTATGTCTTGGACGGAATCACCCTAAAACTAGACTCCAGGTTCTGGCAGTTTTTTTATGTTTAAGACTTGATTGCAGTCTTTTTGCTTAACAAAATTAATTAAAGTGGAACATTTACAAACAGCAGTAAACTGTTTAAGAGTACCATGCGCAGCATATATATACCGCTTTGATTAAGGGAGACAAATCTGACAGACAAACGCTGTGAAACGAATTCAAAGCATAACAAGTTCATTAAAAACAGGTTGAGAGCATCAGATATGGTATATCATGATTCCACTGAATGGAATTTTCTCTGAACTTGTTCAACCTTTTGATGCACAGAAGAAGAAAAAAAAAAACCTTTTGCTCCCAACATGTTTTCTGTTAGCTAAATCCTGTTGCCCTTCTGAAATTCTCCCTCAGGAGGAAAGGACACTGGGCGTTTGATGGTAGTCTAAAGCATTTCCCTTCCTTTCATTCCTTTACACCCATGAAACCTTAACTTTTACTCAGAAAAATTTTAAATGATCTTCTTTTTCCAGGGCAAAGTCATTAGGGATGTTTAAAAGGCTGGGGCAGAACTGAGGAGGCTTCCTCCACACAGAGCAGTTATTGCCTTCAAAAAGGTGAGTTTATGGTGAGTGATTCCAAAATAATACTTAACCTCACTCTGTTAAGGATGAAGGCTTACGCTAATATATTGTTTATAGGAGTTACATATCAATGAAAGTCACTCTTTTAGGTATAGGTCATGCAACCATTTATTGTACTATCTGGGTTTTTAAGTATTAAAATACTTTGCTTTAAAGGGGACATATCATGCAAAACTCAATTTTTGCATCATTTTGTATTTCCATTTGGGTCTCTACTGCTCTCATAAACACTCCAAGCATTTAAAAAAATACATCAGTTTTCTGTGCATCAATTTTGAGATTTTGGTGACAGGCTTCTATATTCTGATGTCAGGATGAGGAAATGTGTATAGAACCACCCCTCATCTGTTGAGCCCCCACCCAGTTGAAGCGTAAGATGCCAAGCACTATGGCTACAGACAAAGGCTAATCACCATGAAGTGTTGTGTTCATCTTGCTCTCGGTTTTATGTCATTTTCACATGTGGTAAACGCAGTGTAGACATGGGATGGGTGGGGTGCGGCCAGCAACAGCTTATTTGCATAAAAGTGACAGAGCCATTAAACGGCTCATTTTGAAAGGGAATGAAACTGTCAAGAATACAACTGGGCAGAACTATTTATGTGTGTGATTTTGTGCAAAAACTTAATGAACATGTTTAGTATTGCCCATAGACCTATAATAACTTGTTTGAAAAGAGGTGTAATATGTCCCCTTTAAACACCCTCACAATAGAAGCATAAACCACAGTGTTAAGGTCTGAAGCCTGCTAAATTGCTTTTCAATCTTCTATCTGTTTTATTTATTTTATTAAGTGATACATATGGAAGAAGTTACAAGAGCATGCCGATAAGCCTTTTCAACACCATTTGAAAATGTCAGCTGTCCTTTCCATTGTATAAACAGGCATGATGAATGAATGGGCTGATGGAAATGATCCAGTATTACTTGGAATAAAGTCTAAGACTGTTGGCCATGCTAAGTTAAATCAATAAAGAGACAGAAACATAGATAAATGGGTAAAACAGTTATAGTACCCATACAGAGGTACGCAAAAGTTTGAATATCCCCTGTCAGTTCACATTTTGTGAAAAGTGAAAAGAAGTGAACTCCACATACAGGCTTTGCAGGTCTCTCGGGGCTCAGACTGAGTGGGGCAGGCCTGGAGGCTGGCCAGAGGATGTGCAGTGCTAGGCCCAAGACCCTTATTGCAACACAGACACTGAACAACACTCTAGGGTCCAGCAGCCATCCATAAATATTCCAGCCCATTTTTTGTTAAGGATTTACGGCGGGCCGCAGAAGTGGTGGGCCGTCACTTAAGGGGCTGGAGAGTGAATGGCTGGTGCCTTCGGGGCTCTTTTTTTTCCTTCTAACTGAGGCAGGAAGAAGCTTTGAGAAGGAGGGAGGGTTTATGGTTGGGGAAATTAGTTGAGCATTTAGGAAACAGAAACCTTACTGAGTTCCTAAAAGGATTGATGAGGCCGAGGTCTGTGAGAGCTTTGGTCATTGTTTTCAATGAAATTCAATGTGACATTCTAACTTCTGGTGCCAGAAAGGTTTAGGCTTATTATTCAGTTGTTAATCAGAGTCATGCAGGAGCCACTATCAATCATTTCATAACTACTGTAAATGTAAGTAGACTCATGCATTTTTATGGGATAAGGTATTCAGAAAAAGGCTTGTAGGTGTGTTAAATAATACATGCTATCATATAACAAACTCTGACAACATATTTGGAAGTGACACCACTTTAATGGGAACAAAGTATGTTATTTCACATACATGGAATATGAACTTGGATATTCAATCAATGAATCAACCGAACAGACTATGTCAAACAAAGATTTAAAAATTATACAATTCATTTCTGTATCTTTTACTGCTTTGTACATAATCGAGAATCCAGCTCGGTTTATCCGTTTCTGTATCTTTGAACATACACCAGGTGCCTTGGGAGCTTTAACCTTTTTAAAATCATGATTTTGTTATAGAAATGGAAGTGTGCCCTATGACTCCCATGTTACAACCAGGTATAGTTGTTGGAAAAACCTTCAAATACTGCATTCCACAATTGCTCCATATTACACCCATCTCATTTTACAAAAAAAGATCCTCTTAAAGATTCATGGAGAGGTTCTTTGGGAATCTGAAAGTCTTTCCACAACATCCTTGCTTCACCTTTCAAATGAAGATTGAATGTCCTTCTGTGTATGAGCTTTCGATAATGGAAGACAGAACTAAGCTTGTTGTGACATTTTGAAAAGCAGAACATTCACACTTGGTGTACAGCCCCTGACCTCGAGCGCTGTCAATTTCGTAGCTTTTCAAAGCACGAGTGTTGCTTCAGTTCCAGTGAGTTGCAGAACACATCATCATAAACCACCTTATCATAGAGAGTCTTTCACAACTAGACCACAGCCACTGTCGGACCGCCCTGCTAAAGGCCTAACTGTAACCACATTGCTAACTGTGCTTCTTCATTCCTCTTATTACAAGTGCTCTCTCACTCACTCTCTCTCTCTCTCTCTCTCTCTCTCTCTCTCCCTCTCCCTCCCTTCCCTTCCTCTTGCATTCTTGCTAGCCTTGCTAGCCAACTTCTCTATTTTTTTCCCCTCTCCTTCATGGTCAGTAGCCCTGAGAGTGAAGGCCGCAGTAACCGCCCTAATTGCGCCCCGGCTTCATTTCCTCTTTACAAAGCC
This sequence comes from Rhabdalestes septentrionalis, assembly GCA_037832545.1. NCBI lineage: Eukaryota > Metazoa > Chordata > Actinopteri > Characiformes > Alestidae > Rhabdalestes > Rhabdalestes septentrionalis. The sequence goes on along the minus strand of JBBMFX010000037.1, from coordinate 16,689,137 downwards.
ACACTAACCATTGCTGCCCTTCTTGCACTTTAACACGAGCAGCTTGGGCCCATGCTAGGCACTAGGCCGTGCTAAACAGCTATTTTGTGTACAGCGCTAGCCGTGCAGCCTTTTGTGCTGCTAATATTTCCTGGAATCGATGCTCTATATAAAGTAATCATCTGTCAGCGAGGCTGCGCTGCTGCACTGACGGGAGCAGTGGCAGGGCACCTAGGCCTCGTTCATTGTGTGGTTGGTAAGTAGCAGCACTGAGAGCGCGCGTGCGTGCGGTGCGTGTGGAAATGGTGGAGCCGTTTAAAGATGGCCCCTGCGGCTCTCTCGCCGCCTGATTTAATGTAATGGCTTGCGTGGGAGGCCTCTGGGCGGCCGGCCTGAGCAGATAGACGATTAGACTGACCCCCATCTCAGCCAGGCTCCCCTGAGGGCTGCTAGTACAAAAAGGAAGTGTGTATATATGTGTGTGTGTGTGAAAGAGAATGTATGTTTGTGTGGTGTGTAAAAGAGAGAGAAAGGAATTGTGTGTGTGTGTGTAAAAGACAAAGTTGTCTGCGGAAAAGCCCCAGAGGCTTCTGCAGAGGCCGGGTTTATGTGGGAGATATTCTTTTAACATCGGCCCCCACCTCCTCCTCCACAAGCCACAATCCTCCCATCATAAGGCAAAGGGGGTGGGGGGGAGGAGTAAAGCGAGACAAGAAAAACAGGAAGACTCGGATCCTTCATTTCCCATTCCTTCAACAGATTGCTTCTTTTCCCCATGGCTTTGAATAGAGATGAAACAGGCCTTTCGCTCTAGACTATACAACCGTACAAACATGTAGCTGTAGGGTGAACTCCGCTGCAATATTACAATATGAAGAGGCCTGTTTTGATGTGCATGACTCCATGAGACGGCAGACGGGGGAGCAATAAAAACAGGACCAGTGGCGATGCTTTTGATGTCAACACAGAGAGGAATTATCAAGAAACAATTTCACTTGGTCCTAGGCCAAGCCTTGAGATTACACCAAGATCCTATCTGTCTCAGACTGCATTTAATGAAAGAGATTTGTCACTGTAATAAGTGTGGGTATTGGACAGTATGGGAGAAAAATGGCTGAGCGTGGCCCTCCTTGGTGAATGGGGACGGTGGAAAAGCTACTTTGCATTAAAACGCAATCTATCAGTCCACACTCTGGGGGTGAATGGGTGGGGGTGATTACGCCATTTAGGGCTATTAGTGGAATAATCATTAGCTGGTATTATTCATGCTGATTTGAGTAAAGGTTAGCTTAGATATTATTCCATATTATCGCTGGTAATTCATTGTATGTGGTGTGTATTCTTAATTCCTGTATTAGTACTTCACAAGCACTATTCTTACCACTGATGGCAATTACAGGGCAAATGGAAACAGCCTTTAGCGAACACAAGAATTACAACTAGTGTTTTGCTGTTAAGTTCATTATTTGTGATGCAGATGAGTAGAGCTGGAGGGCCATCTTCTCCTTTGTGTCAACAATCGCTCTTCAGGCGAGGGCTTTGCATTTGTACATTGTGTGTCTCTATCTCTCTCACACACACACACACACACACACACACACACACACACACACAAACACACACACACACACACACACACTCTCACACATGCACACAGACGTGGAGGATAAGCAAGTTCATATCAGCCATACAGTCCATCTGCATTCTCATTTCAGTGAGATTAGGATAGATGCTGGGTCATGTTTGCAATGTCAGTCGTTTGCCTCATCGTGCCAAAAGCTTTCCAGAAGCATCCATCTCCCATCTGCCTCCCCGTGTTATTATTCCACAAACAGCACACGTCAAACTTAGCCGCCCCCACCAGCCCGCCTTCAGAGGCAAAGCCAAGCACTTGCACACTCTGCCAACTCCTAAAGAACAATTCAGATGACTAATGTGTATATTCTGTGGCACAAAAGTGTTTTGAATTAAATGAACAAATTTTTGGTGGGGAAGGATGCAGGTGGGGTGGGGGGAGTGTTTGATAATGCATTTCAGAGACCCCTCCCCCCATCAAAACATTGTCCTATCTGGCCCAAAATGTGCTTTAGTTTTAAATGGTAGGTCTTTGTTTCATTAAAAAAGACATTTAAAAAAGTAGTCCGTTGCATAATCATACACAGTAATCTACATCACAGAAGTGCTTCTTTGATGTACCTTATTGTGCACAGTCTAGTGTTATAATAATAATAATAATAATAATAATAACAACAACAACAACAACAACACATTTAATTTATAAGTGCCATTGAAAACACTCAAGGTCACTTTACACAAAGAATATATACATCAAATGAAAAAGAAGTTATATTAATTATAAAGAGTTTATATTAGAAATATATACTTTAAGTCATTTTTAAAGAAGACAACATAACATATGCAAAAAAAAATACAGGGTTCTAAGGCAGAGTTCTATTACCATAGGTCACAGGTTCCCAGCTCTGGTCCTGGTGTACCCCCACATTTTTGTGTTTCCTGCTGTAACACACTAGGAAATGCCTTGTTAAACTAATTACTTACTTCAGGTGTGTTGGGGCAGTGTGGATGTGAAGGCCTGGGGTGCATTCCAGACCTCAGGCCTGGAGTGTGTGTTCCAATATTAGCCTCATACTTGTGGCATGCTTTGATGTTTCCATACTGGCGGAGGAGTTTACCACCAAACTGACCAAGATAAGGGCCAAGACTGGCTCTGTGGCTTCTGGTGATGTCTACCGGAGTGATGCTACTCTGCAGCTATGAAGCTTCTCACAGCAGCTACTTGAGTAAAGCCACACTGAAGCTAAGTGGCTTCTTGTTCTTTCTGCCTAAGGAGCACTACATGCGTTCCTGGGCTGAAAGGGACTTGCAACAAGGACTCTTTCTGAACTGGCTAAGTCACTTTGTAACATAGTCTACTGAGTTTTACTGGCCACCAACAAGAGAAGTATGTGTATTTTTGTGTTAGCATATGTGTGTGGTGTGTATGCGCAATATGTGGGTTTGGATTTTTGTTGGATTTACTACTTTTTACTGCTGGAAAGCATCACTTAATTCAAGGAGTATATATTTAAACACTTTAAATTCTATATAAATTGAATGAATTACTCATAATTGGCTACTAATGTATTCCATTTAATGTGTTTGAATGGATTATTTTACAATATACATTCCCCAAAACATCCTCCCAGACATCCAGCATGAGGAAGGATCCTTTTCCTCTGTGTGACAACAGATAAGGGAGTTATCAGGGGAAATGTACAAAAGAGAGACCTGTACACAATTTTGAAGATGATTGATTGTGCTGGACGCTACAGGGTGTTAAATATGAGAACATGAAAAACATGAAGACTTGGGTGTTCTTTGCATTCTTGCCTGAACTCTTCACCAAACTTCCATCACTTTCCACTACTTTAGCTACTTTGAACATTAATGGCTTAATGGCTCACTTACATATTAGTTCCTTAACACTTACCTGTATTTCCAGAATCACTGGCTTGAGCCAAACATCATTGAAATTTCCATCATTTTCCAATGTAGTCTGCCAAATTTGCCCTTATATTTGCCCTTGAAATAACCCTTGGCAATAGAAAAAGTGTATAAATAACGACAACATACCCCATTCATTCCTTAAGTAAACATAAATGGACTTGCTACTTTCAGAATATTTGTCATTTTATAGATGGCAATACATCACTGTTTAAACTAGACAATCAGGAAAACTCATGGACCCTGTTTACACCTGATTATTTATGTGACAGTGTAGTGTAACCCGATTAAGATTTTAATCCTATCCTATTTACATTAGGTAGCAGGCTGCCTCTAGTTTGACCAAAATCTGATGGTTTTGTATCACATAATGCGCAAATCAGTGCATGTTCTACAACCAGTTGATCTCTGCTTTTCTGTTCTATCACAAAGAAAAGCAATATTCAGGTCCTCACACTGGCAGTCTGTGTTTACAAGGAGACACCCGTTCAGAGTAATTCGTTTTTTTGTAACCATCGCTGGATTAAAATATTAAACTGTGAAATATGACAAGGCAAAATAAAGATAAACCAAACGGACACATTCTTTACATTGACCATCTCAAACAAAGGCCTTCAAATTGGACTCCTGGGTTAAACTCATAAGATAAACTCACATCTGGAGAGGGCTAGGGAAGGGTTTTACATTAGTCCTAGACTACCTTCCACAGTAATTTGTGTAATCAGATCTAAATCTGTTTTAAATGTCTCCTGTCTCTTTACAAAAATATTCACCCTATAGAGATATAATTCTCATGGTAAAGACGCAAGATATGGAGTGTAAATTGAGTTATATTTAACTGCAAGTGTGTGATAATTGAGGCTGGTACATTGCAAGCCTAATTAGGAGGTGTACATTACTTCTAAGAGTATGGGCTTCAGAGCCCCAGCAAAAATCTAAAGAAGCTTCAGTAAAGAACCATGTCTTGACCGATTGACTAGATTTTGGGAGTACAGTTATTTGCTGAACAATCAATTAAAAGGTCTTAATTAAGTCTTAAGACTGATAGCTGAATAAAAGGCGGTGGTTTAAGTGGCTCTGTTTGAATCAGTGATTGCTGTGATGCAAGATCTCTGTCCATTTCTCCCCTCCAGTGTCCCGACATTGCTGGAGATTGGGTCACCCTCCCACCATCCACCGCTGCCACCACTCCTACATCCCACATCCCCCAGAAAGCTCATTATCCTGTTAACACTACATTTATCTGACAAGACAAAACTGAGTGGGTGACCCAGCCACCGTTAAAGATTAATAGAAAGGCATAAAAAAGAGGGGGGGGGGGGTGACAGGGAAACAGAGGGATAAGAAAGCCAAGCCTTAACCAGGCTTTCTCTTTAAAGTGTGAGATGGGTCTGACAGGATTATTAATCAGACTGGAGGCAAGATCAGACCTGTGTTCCAGCTCCCTCACTTAAAGTCTTTAGTTAGCATGGCTAGAGAGCAGGCCTGGGTCAGGAGGGCAGACGCTAATTGGTTCTACAGGGTTTTGAATAACAATGAGCTTCGGCCCAATTATGAAATCACTCAGAGAGAGAAAAAGAGAGAGAGAGAATATGAGGCATCTAAGGAATCTATGGAGAGAAAGCAGGAAATACTAAGTTACCGAACAGGCATATTGAAGGACAGTGAGTGAGTGAATGAATGAGAGAGAGAGAGAGGGAGAGAGATAGAGAGAGAGAGAGAAAGAGTCTACTTCCCTACCCCAGCCTCTCTTTCCCTCTGTGCGAGGCTATTAATAAAATTTATAAATCATCGGTGGTATAAATTTTAATAGCACGTTGGTGGAAAACATTGGATGTCCCTGAAGATAGCTTCTCCTCATTTTCAATTCCATTTGCATTAAGAGATTCACATAAAACAGTGAGATTTGAGGGAAATCTTTTTTCTTTTTTATCTCATGTTCATTTATTAGTAATGATTCGGGTTTTTTTCCCTCCCCGTCTGACTCTGACACAAGTGCTTTCGAATTTAAATCAATGTCTCTTCGTAACTAATGCCCTGTGCTTTTCTTTCCTCCTTTTTGTCATGTGTGTGTATGTGAGTACCTATGTATGAATGTATGTATTGGAGGTGTGAATGGAATAGTGAAGTGCTTTGTTTGTACAGACTGATGGTGACACAGGAGACCTCAGTGTATATAAACCTCAGCTGTTGGTGAATGTTTAAACATCCACAGTTTGTTCTCACAGCAGATAGTGTGGTAGTGGCCTAGTGGGTAAAACACTTGCCTTGTGACCCTGATGACCACCAAGTTGCCGGTTCGATCCCTCCTATTTTCTACTATTGTGTCCTTGAGCAAGTCACTTAACCCTCAGTTGCTCCTGGAGATTGATTGTAAGTCGCTCTGGATAAGGGCAGCAGCCAAATGCCACTTTCACAACCTCGTATCTCCAGAACATCTTTACAGGACTAGGAAACATGCTTTCTAGTTTAATGGAACATGTTTTTGTATGAAAAGTACAGATCATATATATGGTTCATCATACATTTTTAAAACAATATAAAAGGCAACAAGTTTTTAATGACCTTTCTTAATATCAGTGGCAGTTTTTTAAAATACCAGTGACTTAGTAAAGTGTAGTAGAGAGACAATTCATTTGTAAAAGGTGTCTTTTGAAGTTAAGATTCTGTTCTGACACAAATTTCTGCATTACTGAATGTTAATCTCATTACCTTGCCATCTGCTTCTATCTTATCTCATCAATCTTATCCTCATCTTAAAACTATGCAAAACCCTGCTGGTATTTAACACATCCAGGCCCTGACTGGAGTGCATTGAGACAACGAACCTGTTCTAATCAAAATATTAAGAAAGCAAAAAGCTCTTGTTCCGTTTCACCGCATTTATGTTGACTTAGTATAAACAAGCCTGTCAGAAGTTGCACACCTTTAATATGAAGACAGACTGATTGTTGTAAAAGTACAGCCATTGAATACGACACCTGCATGTGCTCGTGCCTGTTTCTTAATTAGCTAATGTTCATTTGAGCTCCTTAATTACCTAATTAATTGTGCCATTTTGATTGCGCTGTTTGCTGTTTGCTTTTGTGGAGGCATGAACCTGTTCTATTTGTCTGTTTGAAGACCGAGGCATCTTGCTGAATAATTCATGGCACGCTCTGCCAACAGACAGCACCGCCATTTAAATTATGAACAGATTCGTTAAATGCTAACCCTCTCTGGCTGCCTGCAGCTACACACTACACACACACATAGAGAGAGAGACACACAGAGAGGGAGAGAGAGAAATGAGTTTCTCAAAGCGTGCTACTTCACCTTTAATGAAAAGGGGACAGGATGGGGGATGGGGGGTAGTTAAGGACTTTAATGTGTATTATTATACTGCATGGAGTGAGGCAAACCCCCCCCCTATATTCAGGTTGGTACAGCCCACTTCATATACTTGTGTTTATATATAGTTTTATAGTCTGAGAGGGTTTTTTTTGTTGCAGGTCCTCAGCCACGCTCTGTAAGGGCAGCCTTGAATCCAGAGTAGTACTTTCAGAAGGATGGCGGGAGAGAGAGGGCCGGAAAATAGAGATGGTGGGATGGATGGGGGGAGGGAGGTTGAGCATAGAGCGCCTGAGAGTGGGCTGAATATCAATCAGCAAGTCAAGCTCCACACCAGGTGTGTCTAGAGTCGACGAGCGTAATAGAGAAACAGACAGACAGGCGGACTGAGAGGCAGACAGACAGATTTACATGGAGGGCGAGGGAGAGAGGAGGAAGAGACAAAGAATAAAGAGTGAGAGAGGTAGAGAGAGAAATGAAGATGAGGAAGGTAGATGGAGTAAAGGAGAGAGCGAGATAGAGAGAGAGAGAGAGAATAAAGAGTATCTCAGAAGGCCGCTGTTTGTTTTGAATGCAGTGGGAGTTTAATGCGGCCTCCCAGGCTTTTTCTTTTGTTCTTTTTGTTTTTGGTGAATCTGCCTTTTATCTCCCTCTCTCTTTCTTTTCAATGTTATTTACCCTCACTCCTCCCTGAATATGAAGTAATCTCTCTCTCCCTCATGCTCTCTTGCTCTGTCTCTCTGTCTCTGTCTCTTTCTTGCTCTCGCGCTTTCTCTTTCTTCCTCTTTCTCTCTCTCTCTCTCTCTCTCTCTCTCTCTCTCTCACACACATTATTTCGGTCTCTCTCTCTATCTCTCACTCACTCTCTCTCTCTGCTCTCTTTTTGTCTGTCTGTCTGGCTGTCTCTCTCCCTCACTCTCCCCCACTCATATTTCATATGAAAGTGTTTGATGGTTTATTTATTTTTTTTTCCATGTGTATGGTTTTGTTTTGCTCTACCATGTCCTTCCTGTGTGTGTGGTGTGTGTGTGCGTGTGTGTGTGCGTGTGTGTGTGCGTGTGTGTGTGCGTGTGTGTGTGCGTGTGTGTGTGTGTGGGTGTGTGTGTGGGTGCGCACCACGCTCTCTATTTCAGAATACCACACAATTCCTACCTCACAATTCCAGGAATCCTGTTCTTGAATGCGTTTAGTCATTCTTAAACATCTTCATTAGCTCCTAACAGACACAGACTCCCTCAAACGGACACATCTTTTCCCCCTCAAAGCCTCGGCTGCAGTCTACCGCTCCAGCCTTTGTGGGCGACACCGCGCTCTAGCTATGCTAATGCAGGAGCCAATTTGCATAATTAGAGAGAGAAATGGTGTTATTATTAAGAGAAAACGCCTGAGTGAGGTTATTATAACTCGCGCAGCGGGGAGTCACCACTGCACACACTCAGATGAGCCTTTCTCTTTCACTCAGCAGCGCACATTCATCATAATTAATTACCCACAATACATCTTAATGATATTTACTCAGCTTTAATATAATTGTTTGAAAATGCTTTTCTAAGGAATATGTGTGTGTTTGCGAAGAGAGCAAAAGGAAACAGTGAAACCGAGAGCCTGTTATTTGGATTATTGCAGGCTTTATTTATTTATTTATTCTTCTTCTTCTTTTTTTTTTTAATATGCTGGCTGCATCATTAGTTTTATTCCCTGAGCGTGTGTTTAATAAGGCTTCATCGCTCTGACTGCACAGCACACACTGGGGAGAGATTCAGCTGGGCGCTGCTATTATTCTGCTCCTCGTTTAGAGAGCTGATAACAACTATACAAGAGACTAGAGCAGCCCGGTACCTGCTAATGAGGCGGAGAGGACCCAGGAGTGAGTCTGCATGAGCCCAAACTAGTTCACTCCGAGCCGCCTGTCAGCTGTCTATACATTGTAACAGGAATCGATAATGAAATGTGGATTTAATGCTGAAACGCCATCAGAATTGCAACAATGTGGCCTCCTTTTAAAATGTCTTAATTGATACAGTGCTAGAACCAATTATATAAACACAAGTAATGTTCAGAAGCAATACGTAGCCAGGGAAGTTGCCCTTTGATTGCAGGGTTTAGACGTAATCAGTTAGACTTAATCCATTTGCTATACTGATGTGTATTTTCCTCAAGCATTCTTAAATAATAATACTTTTGTAATTGGTGACAACTGACTTCTGGGACTTCATAGTCCCATAGATATTCATTTTCGCTCTGATACGGGTCAATTACTGGAGATGTCAGAATAGCCTGACCTTTCACACTAATGCTTTGAGCAGCATGCAGTACAGTTAGATACCCAAACGAAGACAAAAGTAATACAAGCAAGCAGCAAGGATGTGTCTCAAGTGCCTTAAATGGTGTACTGTGTAAGAATTAAAATGCACTCTTCAGGACAAAATGTGAATAATATGTCTACCAAAGAACCACTTGTGATTCAGCCATGCATGCAGAATTCCATAATGCAAACTGGGTGTAGAAACTCAGTATAGAAACTTATTCAACGTTCAAATACACAGTACTATCAGCTTAGTTTAAATAATCTCTGAACAATATTGGTATTGGCAGATCCATGAGAATGCAGTATTGGTAACAGTGTCATTCCTTTCGTTTTGATTGAAATGACCCAGAAACTAAATAATTGCACCAGACAATCTTCAGTTTCTGTGCTCCTTCTGGAAGTACTAAGAAATGACACAGTACCCTAAGAAGGTCCTCAGTAATTACATATATTTTGATATGGTCCTTTTTTTCTCAAACCTTTTTTTTATACAGCTGCTTTATTAATACATAAAAGGGAAGTCTGCTGAATTTTCCAAAGTTTCTGCATAATTAATTGGTTAAGATGTAAAAAGATAATTGGGGAGTGGCTTATTGTGAAAGGCTCCATTCGCAAGACACTAGCTGGGTTAGAACAGTTCACAGTGGGGCAGATGGAAACCAGATACCCAAAAAGTTTAGTGCTTTTTAAAAGCTACTTTACTGAGAGCTGCAGAAAGAAATAGTCACAAACTGCTTGAGGCTTGATACCTGGGTGGTGTTAGCCCTGGTAATCTGTGGATACAGCATCAATTTTTTATTAAAAGGCCTCAATCTCAAATAATTGTAATAATGGTGATTAGAAGTCAGTTGCCTGTCTAATCATTATTATTTGTCATTCGTAGCTTTTGTGTAGTGGTGTTGATGCACGAGGAATCCCCTGTTGTCAAACCAGACCCCCCGTCTACAATTTAGCCTCCTTACCAATTTATCCTAATGACTCTTCTGCATTAGGTGTCATTTCATGACAGTTCTGAGATTAGATTTCGACATGAATTATATTTTTTAATCAATTCCTGGTACATGGATACACTTGATTGAAAATGAATTGTAATAAAAAAGTACACAACTTTCTCATAGTCATTCATTGTATATATTCAAAAATTCACATATGATATCAAAAGACATGTTTAGCGACTGTCTGTTACTTTAATTTACATTTCGTGATGACAGAACCAATAGAAAGGGTTTAAAATGACTCTTATGTATCATTAAAGTAAAAAATGGTTTTCCTTCTGTTAAGTTTGCATTTTCGAAACAGAAGGTTTTCTTATGACAGCGGCGAAATATGCTTTAAACCTCACAGATCCTACTTTCCTCTGAAGCGCTTTGACACAGGATCTGCGGGTGCAATTTAAAGTCACGTGGTAAACATGTAACACGGATCAGATCACACACACTTATGCTTTCTGTTATCCTTAAGGATCCTCAGCTGAACTCTCTGAGCCTTGGCTGTTTCTCATCCTGTATCAGTGATGCAGACCAGTTCAGACGATCCACTGTAGAGCGAAGGAGCACAGCTGGGGAGGCGGACAGGAAATGAGGCCTAGATTGTGCAGAATGCTGGGGCTATTTTTGTGAGGGCTTGGAATGCCAGTGATAATCTCAATATTGCATTTCTCCAGAGATCCTCTAAGAGGCTGAGCGAAATGAGTGTAAGGGAGAGTGTTTTTCAGAGACAACAGGGCGGCCAATAGGAAAGGAGATGTCAGATTTCAGAATCAATGAATATTAGCTTGTAATACACACTGTTACATTCTAAACAGTGCTGAGCTCCAGAACGATCCTTTTATTTATGACATTGCTCTTTCAAAAAGTAACCCTCAATGGTAACCACCCACCCTTTCTTTCATCCAATAAATGAACCCCGACATGGAGACAAATGGCTGTCCACGTGTCTTTCTTAGAAATATAGAATTGCGCGGATACAGCAGACACCCTGACTCTAATCCAATCCGGTGCCGGGAGGCTGTGGTTGCGTCATCTGCGTCATGTTTGCGTCATCACAGTTTCGGTCAGATAAAAAAAATTGGCCAAAACCGAAAGTGCTTTTGTTGCCATTTTCGGCCCGAAAACTTTGGTGCACCCCTAATATAAACCGTGACTATTCATGAGAGTATGACGCAATAATCATGCATAAACATACTTAATACTATAGGAAATAAACTGGAATACCAGGTTCATCTTTTATGGCACAAAAAAGCTGTAAATTGGGGACCTGTGTTGTGAAATGAAGGGAGCCTGTATTTTTTAATCAGATTCTCATCAGTTTACATAATGTACCATGTATATCCCCATAAAATCCCAGTTTACATGCTAAAATATCATATTTTAAAATAATCTCAAGACTATCAGTTTGTGCTTTAATGACTTCACTTCAATAATCTCTGATAAGAAAGTAATTGCAGTGTAAATATTAACATTGCATAATAGGTATGTTCATGTCATTTATATGATGATGAGAATGATGGTTATTATTACTATTACCACTACTACTACTACTACTACTACTACTACTACTACTACTACTACTACAAAAAAACAACAATAATAAAAATAATAGCAATAATAGCAATATTAGTAATAGTAATATTAATAGCAGTAGTAATATCAATAATAGTAGTATTAATAATAATAAAAATAATAGTAGTAGTAATGTTAGTAAAAGTAGTAGTAATATTAATAGTAGAAGTAATATTAGTAATATTAGTATTAATAGTAGTAGTAATATTAGTAATAGTAGTATAAATAGTAGTAGTAATATTCCTATAGTAGTATAAATAGTTTATTAGTAGTTTAAATAATAATAATAGTGGCATTAAAGACTCCATAGCAGGGGTCACCAACCTTTCTGGAACTGAGAGCTACATCACAGGTACTGAGCCATATGAAGGACTACCAGCTTCATATAATAGTACAGAGTTTACCTAAACTTCATATATAATAAAAATGCTTTTAGATGCTTTTAGAAATTGCCATTTTCAAATACATATACATGCAAATGTGATTAAAGAAGAATAGCCACAGGATAAAATTACATGTTGGTCGTTGCTCACTGGTGAGTTGTGCTTTATTTTTTATTTTGTGCTTTATTTTGGACCGGTCCGCGAGCTACTCATGTGGTTTGCAGGGACACCCTGGTGCCCACAGGCAACCCGTTGGTGGCCCCTGCTCCAAAGCCTACAGTCAGCAAATTTGTGGTTTTCTCATTAAAATGTAACAAATTTGAACAAATTTTGTGTGCTGTTTCAGGAGCTTCTTTCTTATAAATGAGTGAGGTGTCGTGCCTTAAATATCTTACGTTTGCATCTCAAAAGAAAGCAAAGTTTTTCCTCTCAAAACCAAATATTGTGCTCTCACCACTATGCTCCCATTATAATCATATATTTACAAATAATTTGCAGAACTTGGCTTGTTGCAAAATAGATACACACATTGAAAACTAACTCTAATAATCATTCGAGGCAATAAATCCTTGAAATAAAATGATCGACTGAATTCTAGTCACTCTGTAAAAGTTTTTCTGAAAGATAGTTCTCCCAACCAGGAACGCACAGAACGCTGAGCAATTTCTGCTCTTTGTTGAACGACTACTTTATTAATTGGGCTAATATGTAGAGCTGCATTTTGACGTCTCTCTCTCTCTCACCTGTCACGAGGAGCTCTTAATACAAAACATAACCCATATGTTTGCTCATTAATATGTCAGTTCGCATTTCGCAGGACTTGATGCATTTTGCCAATAAAGAGTCTAATGATGGTGGCTCTGACCCCGTGCCTGTGTTGTGCCAGCACAGCAGGTGGGGAGATGGAGGATCTGGGTGGCTGTGGAAGTGTATTTTAATTAGTTCCTCTGGGAGTTTCTCGCTTTCTTCCTCTTCATTTTCATTCTGGGTACCCACATGCTAAGCTGTGCCCCTCTACATCACTATCAGGTGCTTTCCCATCATGCTCTGAGGGCCTGGCTCGTAACAGTGTCTGTGTTGTCAGCAGTATCTCTCTTGATCTCTCACTCTCAGCCACCCCACACCCCCACCCCCACCCCCGCTCTCCTCCCTTCATACTCGCCTAGCCGCGCAGACGATCTGACAATTTGTCATGTTTATCTTCGGGGTCGTCATAACTCCGCCACACACTCTGTTGGGCCTGGATCTTTCAGATGAACTGCAGATGTGGGCTATGTCTCTTTTTTTCTTTTTGTCTTTTTTTTCCCTTTGTAACCCCCTTTCTTACAGATTTAATAGTCATTACTGCATTATTCATCATTGCATTAATGTCTAAAGATAACATCACCAGGGTACAACCAATACTCTCTTTCCCTCGCTCACTCTCTCTCTCTCTCTCTTCCCCTCCACCCCCCCCCCCCCCTTCTTTTTTCTCTTTCAGTCCTCTTGGGAAAACTTTATTATGCTGTGGTCTGACAGTGAAGTATACAGATAAAAGATAATTGCCTGGCTTGACTCCACTATTGATATGAAAATGGGATCTAAATTATTCAGCTTGGTTTAAAGGTTAGTTGAAGGTTATTACTGAAGAGAGGCAATGAGAAAGGGACAAAAAACTGTGTGTGTATGTGTGCGTCTGTGTGGGTGGGTGGGTGTGTGTGTGTGTGTGTGGGTGTGTGCGTGTGTGTGCATGTGTGTGCGGATGGGGAGGTTACACACATCTGAAAGGCTAATTTGCAGTGCATGCAGCTCTGCTGTCTCCTGAACAAACTGGAAGGCTCCTCTGGGATCTGGACAAGGGGAAGTCAATTATTTACAGGCAAATTAAGGCTGACATCTCTGCAGCAGAAACATGGTTAGCGCTAGCTGGAATAGACTGCTGTTTGTGCTTTCATCCGCTGCCGTTTGACATACAGGATATCCCCATGTCCCTCGCTATAATTCGCCTGTTAGCGGTGGAGCTAATGCAGTTCTATTAGCGGGGAGCGCAGCACTGGGGGCTAGGGGGACCGCGGGTGTTAGCATAGGGCACGGCTTATGTAGAGGCGGCAGGTGGGTTGGGACGTTAGATCTTTTTCAAGTGAGATGAAATAGTGGCCATGTTAAACAGATCATTGGCGATATAGGACGAAAATAGATTCAGTACGCGGAAACGTTCTCATCTTGGTGAGCTCAAACACAAACCGATGGACCAATTATTCAAGCCTTAAACCTGATGCACCTCATTCTCGAATATAGTAGCCTCACAGAGTATATATTTCTGCATGTTCTTTCACAACAAAAGACTAAAAATCATTCACGATAATCCAAAAACTCGTTCTATCCAAAATGTCTAATGTCTCTAAATGCATAATGTTATATTTAAAGAATTCCATGCTGTGTTTTCGATTCAAATGTTCTAACCGAGAAAAATCTCTCCAACATCTTAAACTGATCTGATTTTGGATTGAATTTACCGGCAACAATCAATACACTGTGTTTATTAAGGTATCAAATGCACACAGTGTTCCACGTGACTGAGGTGTAATCAATCAGCCAAGACATGTTTGGAGACATGTAAATAGCAGAGTCTGTCATACTGATCTTAATATCCTCCCGTAAATTAAATTTCTGAGATTTATGTTCAAGTAATTCACTGATTTACAAACAAATTCTGTTGCCTGTGTGTGTGTGTGTGTGTGTGTGTGTGTGTGTGTGTGTGTGTGTGTGTGTGTGTGTGTGTGTGTGTGTGTG
>JBBMFX010000037.1:16658201-16674200 GCA_037832545.1 Rhabdalestes septentrionalis | reverse complement strand
GTGTGTGTGTGTGTGTGTGTGTGTGTGTGTGTGTGTGTGTGTGTGTGTGTGTGTGTGTGTGTGTGTGTGGACATGTCTACATCAATACAAATACAGCTACTGGGTCTAATAGCTTTCTAATCCTATTCTTTTATTATATTAGGCCTTTAAACATTCAGTATAAAAGGAACAGAGTTGACCTTTCATCATTCCACTCTAATTGGTTTAGGAACGTTATGTCGGGGTTGGAATGCCAGAGTGAACATTTTGATATTGCTTGGAACAAAATGATTGATTCTTTAATTTAGTTTCTGAGAAAAAAAGCCATCCTTTAAACTGTACTGCGGAGTAGAAAATGACTCAACTAACATTAAGGCTAACATAGCCACCAATTAAAACCAGCAAGCTCTTTTTCGCATTTCCAGCTTTCCACTTCCAATGGCTTCTCAGCGAGTAATTACATTTTCAGTTTAGGAAAAACAATACGTAGTCAGCGGGGCTGTACGGGAAGTAGGCCAGATTTACTTTCGTGTGTGATTAAAAATTTATTTCATAGGATAAACAGTAATCCCTCCCAGTGATACCTCAACAAGTTGGCACATAATTAACTGTTGGGAAATATCTTGCATGAAATATCTTGTATCCTCCCTTACAATGTAATATGGCTACACTTAACCTTAGCTATAGCTCATTTCTCACTAAAGGCTCATTTGAATCAGATATTAAATGTACTGTGTTAACCTAGAGTACCTATGGACCCAAGCAGGTCATTGATAAAGGATGTTTTCAAAAGTACGTCTGAGTGACCAGAGATGCCAGTTATCCACTCTTTAAGGCCGGGTTTCTCAACCATTGGGCAGAGGCCCACTGATGGGCTGCGAAGGCTTTTGATTGGGCCGTGAATCTAAAATCGGGACAGGCCATTGATCTACAATTGGTAATTTAATATCATCTCTTGTGGCCAAGTGGGCCTTGGTAACATGCTATGAGAGATAGGTGGGCTTTAACGTTGAAAATGTTGAGAACTATTGCTTTAAGGCACTCAGTAAAACTGCCCTCAGAATCACTAAACAAAATCTACTGTACCAAGTATTTCATCGATTTACAATCGACCATATATGACATGTGAAATGAATCCAAGTCATTTGAAAAGCATAAGACTATAGTTTTAAATTAAATCACCATGTACCCTTATTGTTACAGTTGTCACTTGCACAAGACAACCGTTGTTTATTACAAGACTGGACCTCATCCTGGCGAGTTAAATGAGTTCAGTTTATTCACAGGTATTGCAGTGTAGAACTAAATACTTATATTTATAACTTTCCATTTCATATGATATTCCAAATGAACCCCCATTGCTTTAAACGGTCTGCTGCAAAATGGTGATCTTTAATTAGCATGTGCTTTTTGCCTGTCTTCACACTGACTGTGCTCTGTCGCGAATTTAGAGATGAATGTAGTATTTGTTTGTACTTTTGGCACTGAGGGACTCGACAAAGTGCCTTACGGGTTGACTGCACCATTTGTTTTGTTGAAGCTGGAAATGTGAAAGGAAGCTATTAGCATGCTAGCATTCACATTGCATTCGCAATGTTTGCTGGTGAAATTTGCTGTTAAGCGTCTAAATGTATACTTTTAGAGTGCATGTGGGCTGTATATAGGGGCGAGTGTACTTTCTGTCAAACCTAACGTGGTATTAAGACGTGCAGTGGTGTGTGTAGGCATATCGAGTCGTGCAGCAGGTTGTGCAGCGAGCTGATTGAAGCGCCGGGGCGTCTGGGGGAAATTACCTGGCTCGTTGTTGTCTGCTCCCTCTGCAGCCCTGCTGTTAACAGCATGGGGGAGCATGCAGTCCCCAGCATATTAGCACAGAAAGTTCCACGCCCGCTCCATGCTGAAGGGCACATTCAGCATGCTCTCTAAAATGAAAGCAGACAATCAGCTCAGTTCCTGCACTCTCCCACACTGAAGGCTTAGTGTGTGTGTGAGTTTCTTCTAACGCTGTGGTGCATAAGAAATATCCACATATGCTCTGCTTGTGGTGCATAGTCTATCTTATAAAATAGGTAAATACAGCATGTGCATCACAACTATTAGAAACATTAAGGCCTTTACACACCTAGTGCAATTCATTCATGCCACTTATTCAGGTGTCAATATACAAACTTTAATACAAAATATAGATTCCTGGAAGCAACATATTTTTTTCGCAATTGATATTGACATATCAACCATGGTTGTTTCTGGCACTGACATGGTAGCAACCAGCATAACTGATCTCTGTGTCTCAGCAACTTGACAAGTATCAAAATATTAGGCTCTGCGACTTTGTTGTGTGTGGTGCTTGCATCTCAAATAGCTGCTCAAAATGGGCCATGAGGCTGGTGTGTAAAATTTTGAAAGGGTAAATAATTTTCAATTTTCATTTTCTTGTTTATTCACATAATATTTGCATGTTTAATTAAAAGTGAAGAAAAAGAGGAACATTTTTCTGCACTGTTTAATCATTAAGATGTAAATAAATAATTCAGAATGGTTTGATGCATAATTCAAAATTCAAAATTATTGGTAGAGATCACAGAGAATGGTGAAAGGAATCTGAGGTCTGAAGCTTTCAGTGCCTGTAAAAGTAGCATTAAATGGTTGTGGATGCATTGCCTGATGCCTGACACATTGGTTTATATAGTTTTACCTATGAATCTAACATCATGTGTAGGTTCACTAGTCATTTTGAATAGGAAATGTAATACTCATGTTTTCTTTGTAGATATTGTGGGCCCTGGTTTCTATTGCCACTTGCACCAATTCACATCTAAAAACGCCAAAAGATATCTATACTTACAGCTCCATGATTATGTGAAAGGTTTATTAAAAAGAAAAAATAAATGCATTTCCTTTGAAAAGCGGGACGGGTCAAAACCCGCAATCAGATTATTAATAACTACTTAGTAAAAAACAGGCCATGTTGTTATATTACATATATCTAAGGGCTGGATTGTGTTAATAAATCTATTTCAAACCTGTGTTGACATGAGGCACTTACATGTGTGCAGTGCATGTGTCACTACTATGTAGTGAATTTAGAGTTGAACACACATTTTGAAATTCCCTATTCAGGAACAGCCTCTCCAAGCAACAAAAAAATGGGTTTACATGTATTGAGTCAGACACTATGCTAGGATAAGAGAGGAGACTATTGAAGAAATGCCAGTGATGTCCCAGGAAGCAGCTGCCATCTGAGCTGTCCTTCTGTAGAGCTCTGTGTGCCGAGCCATCCCAGCAGTCGGACTCTGCGAGGCCTGTTTAGTGTTCTCCTCTCCTTCAGCAGCCTCGACTCGTCACGTCAAAACCACTCTGCTCTTCTCTATCAGCTTCCAACTCTGCTTTCATCCTCTCGTCCATCCCCCAACATTCAATAATTCATACCTCCTCCGCACCCGGTGTATTTGTTTTTATTTAAAATTCAGAGAAGTCTTGTCCGCTAACACTCCCCACCTTCCCCGGGGGATCACCTGGGACGGGCTGATGGTCTGTATCGATCACCTGCAGCTAATCATTCTGCGCCATTTCCACCGGGAGCAGATGAGAACCATTTTCCTGCTTCTTTTTTAATTAGCGCCAGGACCCCGTGGGCTCTAATCTATGAGTCCTACTCTGATATTCCTCTGATGTGCGCCGCTTTGATTTCTCTGACCCTACAAGGAGCGAGTGCTGGGATCCTGGGATGCCGCCTGAATCTTAATGCAGCCTCCTCTAAGTGTATGGTGAGAGGAGATTGAAGGATTTTGGCCAGGGACAATGTGAAAGATGAAGAGTCTCTAAATTTAGCCTTCCTTTGTCATGAGCTAACCATATTGTGTTTGTTTGTTATTGTTTAGTCCAATGTACGACATGCAATTTCCTTACGATTTGAGGGAGCCAGCTTAAAAGAACCATGCAGGAAAAAGAAAACAGAGTTAAATATCGTATGGAAACGAGTGTTAAAATTACAAAACCCAACATTCCCTGCTAGATCTTACAATACATACATTCTAATCCAAGCTGGAAACGCATGATGTCACAGAAACCATTTCATATAGATATAGTTTGCAAGGGCTGGGCTGCCTTTTTGAGAATTCAAGGATGATATGCTTAATTTTAACACTGATATTATAACAGGTGGTTATGTGTGTAGCTTAGAACTAACATAGTACTGGAGTCTCATAGGGGTGCAAATAGAAATGTAAACGATTGTACAGGATAATTTCTGAATTTTTTAACCATCCTTTACTATTGATGGTCCACCTTGATGCAGTGACAAGTAAAATGCTGGTTAAAGTTGCGGCATGGAACCGGCCTATTGAGTAATGTGTTAAAAAATTTAACTGAAAACAACTGCGAGTAACTTCAATTTAATTGCGCCCACAGAGGCCTCATAACCTCAAACCTGAAAGCTTAGTCAAAGCTGTAGCTTATTCTGAGAGGCTTTCTCTCGTCCGAAAAAGGCTACACATAAAACAATACTGTGTTTACTGTCACATACTAATCTTGATTCATTTTGACTTCCTTTTTTTTAATACACATGCCGTCACATACAGAAATGAATGTGATGGAAGTATATACCAAAAAAAAAGATCCCATTCTGACCTTTAGTGAACCCAGTTACTGCCAGCTTTTGTGTGTATATGTGTGTATAACCTACTTGTGAAAAGCTAAGCTATGAAAGCTAAGTTACTGTCATGTAAATAACTTGAGGAAATCATTTAAATAAGAATAAATGAGACCTTATGAAGAATAGAATAGCATTACTGCATAGTACTATAGGCCCTTGACACATGAAGGTCATTTTTAAACAGGAATCGGGTTGAGTGAGCAAAGCCATGTATCTCCATGTGACCTTGTGCAATTCTCATTAAAATGATCATGAGAATTTGCATTTTGAAAAAATTTTACTAATCACAATAAAAGTTATGTAATGGATCAACCGTTGTTTTACAGTTGAACTTTCAGTTTCTGCCCCAGAAACCTGTATATTGTGTATAATTCTAATGATGTATAATTCAAATGAAGAGAGGAAAAAACTAGGGATGTCCCGATTCGATCACGTGATTGGAAATCGGGCCCGATCACGTGGTTTCAGACTCGATCGGAATCGGACGTTACCTCCCGATCAGGACTCGGGTATACGATGTTGTGTCAGGTTCATCTCGCACCGCAGTCACTCGCCAGAGTACTACAGGCTCTTTCCCTGGACGTGAGTGACTGAGTGAGTGGTGATTAGGGGGCATGGCAGGCGGCAGGTGCCCAGCGCGCTGCGTGTTGCCGTGTCTCTGATCACAAGAACACCTGTGGGTGATTATTGAAGGGAATTGGGCATCATTGTCTGTGTTGTGTGATTGGAGGAGTGCGTAAACGAGTCAGCTCACGCTGCAGGAGAGTTCGAAGAGGAGAGAAAAAATGCCTCATGACGGCACGAAGGCGCAGGCCATCACAGCCAGGATAGCACAAGTGATAGCAATGAGTGACCCGCCATTCGCCTTAGTATAGTATATAGAAGTATCGGATCGGGACTCGGTATCGGCAGATACTCAAAATCAAAAGACTCGGACTCTAGGGCAAGAAATCCTGATTGGGACATCCCTAATATGTTGTGCAGATAAAATTCCATGTTGACTTCAGAGGTTCTCAGTTCTTCATATGTGATTTTCTATTCAGGAGAATATAGGAACTGAGGTAGCTATTAAACCACAACCTTTGAATGTTTGAACAAAACACAGTTTGTTGTGATGTGTAGTTAATCATTATCATCTACCTTGGTTGTTTTTGGTTAATATTTCCTTGTGCTATTTCCTAGTATTAGAGCTGGGTGATATGGCCTAGAAATAAAATCTCTGATTTTTTCATAGTAAATCAGATTTTCAATTTTAATCGATTTTCCCCTCCCCTCCTCAAAATCAAATTACAGATGACAAATAAATGGTTCAAAACAAGTTTTAACTTCATTTAGTTTTTGGTTTTTTTAACTGTAGCGCTACAGTGCAATCTAAAACACTCCAGGACTAGAGATTGACACACCTGCACTAGGGCAATAGCAAAAAAGTCGACTAGTCAACTTCAGAGGCACATGTCGATGGCCCCTGTGAGAAGTTGACATGTTGTGTTTTTTTTGCTCTCTCTGTGCACACTCGTGTACACAATGCAATCTCAGGCCTCTGATTGCCTGATGCTGACACGCGTTCTGTGACTTAACCAATTACTATTGTCCCTTCATAAAAGGGGCGGTACCATTGGCATGTTGAGTGGAATGCAGACACAGACCACATGTGTGGAGATACCTCACTCTAGATACACAAACAGCACAGAGACTTGCACAATCTGCAAGTCAGTGTTAAAGTACAGTAACAGTAACGCATTCTGCACAGCATCTGTAATGGCATCTACTATCTAACATGGCTAACGCTAGCACTGCAGAGTTTTGCCCAGTTTAGAGGACGCTGATTGGCTGCGCTGCTTAAGTTATCTGACATAGGACTTGTTTGGTCTTTGTCCGATGACACAAAACCGAACCAATTTCTTTTTACAGATGTAGCAATAAGTTTCTTGGGCACTAATCCTACTACAGTGTTTGGGTGCGGTGCACTTATTTACCCGTGTAGAACGGTGTGTTGCATTAGTTCTGCATTTGGTGCTTGCATGTAAAATAAGTCATAAAATCATTTTTCATAAAAACACATTGTCCTGAATTGTAAATTCAAATTAATCGTTTAAATCGATATATCGCCCACCTCTACCTAGAAGTTACATTGGCAAATAGGTGGCCCAACTTTAGTGGACCAAATTGAGACAAACTTTAAAGAATTAGAATTCAGGAACTTCTATGATACTGATGTGTAAATTCTATAAGTATGAGAGTAAAGGATTAAAATGTGGGTTAAAAAAAGGGACAGCAATTAGCAAATAATCTACACACTTATTCTTGCCTAGATTACTGGCATGGTGACATAGCAATACAACTACTGTGTGTTCTGATAGATGAGAAGAATGGTCGACCTCCTGGAACGCCAACCAGGCAAAACTCTCGTCGGTCGGAGGGTGGCGGTGACCGCTGTGAGTGGGTCGACCGAGGAGAGAGTGGTTCATTGCTCCAGCGAAGGGGTTCTGGCAAAGAGAGGACCCGCCTCCTATCCTCCAATGGCACCCAGTCACAACCCTGAGCGGCAAGAATCCCACATCAATTAGCATCCCATGCACAGCCATGTGGAGACCCTGGAAATACTTACCTTATTCCCCTCTTCCTACATATTGCAGCATGCAGGTGAAGCTGAGTTCTTTTTTTTGTTTGTTTTTTGTTTTTTTTTAGAAGGGTGCTTCTCCAAACCAGACTGAATTCTGATGCAAATGAACACATATCCTCATCGCGACCCCTTATTTAGACCACAACAATATCCAGATTAGCTATCTAGGTTATCAGAAATGTGAAACTTGATTTAAATTCTTTGCCAACTGCTGAAATTAGTTCCTAATGTCCAGCTGTGGCTCACTGAAAATACAGAACTGATAAGCTATCATGACCCCCTCAGTTCTATTCCCCCTCACCCCTAAAATGAAAAATCCACACAGACTTTCTGCAGCATATCTAGGCAAACTTTGGGCTTAAATATTCAACAAAAATGTGAGGAAGCTTTTTTTGAACCACCTCTTGCTGTGTGGATCAGTGTTATCAGCATCAAGTATTGCCACTGACAGATCACTGTAGTCAAATATGTTCTTGCACACTAAACACAAGATACACACTCTGAATAACCAAACGGACATGTATGCAATAAAGAACAATAAGCTAAAAGAGGTGCGGTCTTGAACAGGCTACAGTCGCTAAAGTCTTTTTAAATAGTTCTCTCTCAGCGCAGGCAAGACTTGATTTTACACTGGCGTGCACTCAGCTTTTCTTACCTATTTCTTGTCATTATTTCATTAAACGGACTCCGTTTACCTAAGCCAGACCAGATCACACGTGAAAGTAATCTGTCTGGAACAGGTTTCTGCACGATGAAATCACACTTTCGTGAGTAGCAGTTTTGATTTTACCTTCCTGCATGTATTCTAGACCTTAAATCTGGCCTCAAAATGACCCCAGTGGCAGCCCGAAAGCATGAGAATACATATGAATAGAAAAACAAAAGAAAAAATCAAGACTCCAAACATCCCAGTGCATTTTGAAATTCCCACATACATCTTCAACTTCATCCTCTGTTGCTGCAAGACTTTTGGTTGAATACAACCAAGTGAATGTCATGAGATATTTTTTAATTTGTGATTTATTGCAGAGTATTTATTTATTCGTAATCGTATCAAGAAAGAAGGGATATCACATCAAGTGAACAGTGGATTCTCTGTGAACTTTTTTTTGCCCAAAAATGGAAATATGGTACAGACTACAAATATGTGGGAGCCTAGTTCCTTTCACTTCATGGAAAACTATGAAAACTAATGGATATCCATTTGTGCTTTGACTCTCATCTCCTGAAAAGATATTTTTTATTTAAAATATATATATAACTAAGTATAAAAAAAAACGAATGGATCAATG
The DNA here is from genome assembly GCA_037832545.1 of Rhabdalestes septentrionalis. NCBI lineage: Eukaryota > Metazoa > Chordata > Actinopteri > Characiformes > Alestidae > Rhabdalestes > Rhabdalestes septentrionalis. The sequence continues at coordinate 16,665,652 of JBBMFX010000037.1, read as the reverse complement.
ATCAAAAAGCATTATATTGACTTCAGAACAACAGACAAGACCAGTCGGATGGACTAATGCACAGTGTTACAGGATTGGGAAAAACTTTTAAACAAGGCGCATATTTTCCCAAATTTGCCTGCTCTGGAGTACATACTCTCCACCAACGCCCGTGTAAACAGTGGTACAGAGAGAGTGGACACAGCAAAAGCAAAACGTATAAAGACCTGTCCTTTTGTCTGGGCCAAGGACTTAACTCCCACATCCACACTTACTCCCATTGACATGCACATAATGTTTGTCGATTCATGTCCAATTAAATTATGAGATGGTGTAAAAGGTAAAAAAAAAAAAAGGTATTGATCTCTTTGTACAGCACTGCTTTATCATTGGGCTTCCTCGCAGCGTAATTATGCAACTGATCCAGATTAATCTATGGAGGGAGGAACCTCGTCAGCCAGTGTTCCTCTTGAATGGTGTTTTTTCCCTCCCTCTCTCTAAAGTAGACAGGAGCCATCACTTCTATCCAGCTGTGTTTAGTGAGAGTGTGTGACTGCTATTTGTTTATTTATGTATGTATGTATTTATTTATTTATTTGGAGTATTTATTTATTTATTTGGAGTATTTATTTATTTATTTGGAGTATTTATTTATTTGGTCATTTATTTATTCACTTTGTATGGATGGGGGTTTATTCACTATGGTGGCATTCGTTCACTTTGTTTATTGTCTAATGTGAAAGTATAAAGACTGGAATATTGAAATCGATAAATGTGCACCGTTTGTACATTGTGTGTTTTTGTTTTTTGCTCATAACCCATAAATCTATGGCAAAATGAGTTATGTAAAGACAGAAATGTGATTATTGTCATTACCTTTTTTTTTCATTCATTTTTTGCAGATACTATTGAGTTTGTCTTTCATGGACTTGGAAATCAAAATGAATATATTGCACAGTGTATTTGGAATAGATGGCAACAGAACTTCGTGTTACAATTGACTTTTTTACATAATTTGGTGTTTGAATTGTGAACGGCTGTTCAGAGTGGGTTTGATGTGAAATGGTCAGTTTTGGAGAACGGTAGTGACATCTCTACCATGGTGGTGAACATAACCGTACACATAACCTTTTCACTAAGGTTTAGTTTTGGGCCAGATATTTTTCAGTACCCATCTCTGGCATCTGGCCACACTTTCAGAACCATTTCATGGAATCATTTTCTGTGAAGGAGATTTTAGAGACACAAATGTGGTGCCATTTAGAACCCCGGTGAACAGTTCAAAACCACTCTGAATGACTGTGTATGCCATCATTAATTAATTATGGAGACTGACAAATTGATTGAACTCCCCTTAAATTACGCACATACTTTTAAAAACGTTCATTTTTCCTCCCTTGTGCAGCAAAACGCAGTCTTGTGTCCTCGTGAGCAGAGCAACAGCAGAATCACTGCACTGTCAGTCAAACCTTTTTCTGGCTAGCGATTAGATTCGCTCCATTCAATTCCATGGTGCAATTACAGCAAGATTTTCTTGTGGTGGCTGGAGACAAATCCACTTTTCACCTCACAGCTTCCATGAAGACCCTTTCCAGTTCTTTTCATTTTAAGTATGTGGTACGAATCTAGCTTGACCGTGTGCACGTCCAGCCTTGTTCGCACCTTCTTAGTCTGTCATTGGTTGTTTTTTTATTTTATCATATGTGGCCAGGACTGTGTGACTGCTTGTTAGAATGAGTGAACACATGTATGTGTGAACATGTATGTCTTTTACTGTACTGATGTCCATAGGCGTGCTGCTGGGCAAAGAGATGGTGTCCACTGGGCTCGTGTAAGTGAGGACATGGGCCAAAAGCTGACGACATGTATGGTTTAACTGTTTCCATGTTATTTCGACTGTTCACCAACACTAAAGATGACCTTTGGGATGAATACATGTCAACATTACCTTGACTAACAGCTAAGTCCAATGATGAACATGTATATGATTGATGCGTCTGCCCTGCACATAATCGCTCATGCTTGTCTGTATGGGTCCAAATGCATGTCGGCTATGTGTGTTTTTTTATGTTGGCCTTGTAGGTAAGCTTAGGGGTGTCTGTGTGTGTGTGGGTGTGGGTGTGGGTTTGGGTGTGGTTGGTTTGTGTGTATACGTGAGTTTGAGAAAGCGGTACGGTGTGATGTGAACCCTCAGAATGGATCTACATTATTCAGCATACCTGATTTGACAGGCATCAATAAACATGAAAAATAGCTGTCTAAATCATTACCACTTTATTCGTCATGTCCTCCTGAACGTCACAGATCTGAAATGCATTTGCAGTTACCATAAATGCATTTGCATTCTCCTTTTAAAACATGAATCCCAGATGTTGTCAAACAGGCAAGACACGTTTGTTGTCTAAAATTCTTGCACTGGACCTGTCACTGGGGAAGCCTGAGGCATTCTAGGCCATCAGACAAATCCTAATGATTTCTGGGATCCAGAGCTGTAGCATAAACGGGTTTCAGTCAGTTCTAGGTGCATCACTAACTGTGGAGCTATAGTGTACACAGATTTCAGTCGGCTCTAGGAATATCACTGACTAGAGCGGCAGTTTAAAAAAGGTTTGGTCAGTTCTAGGTGACATTGACTGTAGAGCTGCAGTTTAAAAGGTTCTCATTCAGTTTTAGATACATCAGTCACCGCCTAATCAGGTGTTGGTAGGTTATAGATATGTCACTGACTTTAGAGCTACAGTGTGAGCAGTTTTCAATCATTTTTGATACATTACTGACTGCAGAGCTGTAGTTTCATTCCTAGATGTGCCAGACATATCTGTAGTTTAAACAGGTTTCAGTCAGCTCTTGGTATGTAACTGACCTTAGAGATGCATTGTAAGTATGTTTCAGACACTTCTAGATATGTCACTGACTGTAGAGCTGCAGTTAAAAAAACTTTCAGTCAGTTCTAGATATGTCATTGACTGAGTCATGATATAAGCAGATTTCTGGCATTTCTATACATAGTATTGTGCTTAGGTCTTGGTCACCTGCAAAAGTAGATGAGCAGTGAATTTATTTTTTGTACATTAATATTACTAAATGTACTGAATAAAACTAAAGTACAAAATGGCATCAAACTGTAAATCTTGATGTATGTACAGTATATCAGTGTGTTCATTGTTGGAGCCCAAAATTACTTGCCATCAGAAAGCTGATTTGACTTTGTCCTTAAATCAGGAGCCGAATCCAAACAACTGTTGGCAGAACTAAGAAAAAATCTGGAACCGACCCTGCATTCCTCTTGGCCAACTCACAAAATATCAAATATTTTATATGGCTGAGAATTTCGGACAGTACTTCACGTCAACAACTGTATAGCTGTGGCATGAGCAGGTTTCAGTTCTTGACATGTCACTGTTTAATATAAAATGTGAAGTATTTTCCAAGCAGTCTATTTAATCTAGAATCAACAAACTGTTCACCTGCACCACTATTAGTTTAGCACTAACATATACTATACACTATGTACACAAGTGGCCATAACATCAACAGAGATTTTAGTGACATTGCATTCAAATATATAGTCTTTAATATGGAGTTGGTCCCACTTTACAGTTTTAACAGTTTCTACTCTTCTTGGACAACTTTCCACAAGATTTTGGTGGTGCTGTGGGAATTTGTGCCCATTCATTCTGTAGACCCATGTTTCTCAACCCCTGGGCCATGGACCACTGATGGCTTTTGATTGGGCTGGAAATCTAAAATCGAGACAGGCCACTGGTCCACAATTGCTCATTAAATATTATCTAATGTAGCCAAGTGGGCCTTGGCAACATGCTGTGATAGATAGGTGGGCCCAAATGTTGAAAAGTTTGAGAAACATTTCTGTAGAGCATTTATGAAATCAGAAGGCTTGGCTCGCAATCTCAATTCCAGTTCATCCCAAGGGTGTTGGATGGGGTTCAGGTCAGGGCTTTTTTGGTCCAGTCAGGTTCTTCCTCACAGAACACATCTAGCCATGTCTTTATAGAACTCAGTGAGGCACAGTCATGCTGAAATAGAAAAGGTTCCTCTCCAAATTGTGTTCACAATATTGGAAGCATGCCATTGTCCAAAATATCTTGGTCTGCTGAAGCATTCAAAGAAGAGTCCTAGACCAAACCCTGAAAAACAGGTGTGTCCCAATACTTTTGTGAAGATAGGATACTATTGGAAGGCCAAATGGATACTAGCATAAATGTGCATTATCACAGAGCTAAACTGAGGGCCCAGCTCTAATAGTCAACCATTTTTATCTTATGTACACCAGTTAATATGGCGCTAACTGGATGCTTTAACCCTCACCTTAAACTGTATGGAAGTCAGTCATCTCTTGTCGATTTACTTATTTTCCACATTAGCATGATTGAACCAGCCTGTTCCAGATTATTTTTAGCAAGTCATTGCTGCACACATCAGTGCTTCATCAATCATATTTCAATCATATTTCTGAGCAATGCAGAGGCGTACCGCTCAGTCCGCTTACAGGACATGAAAAATGACATTTCCTAAATTGTCCCTTTCAAAATCCCTTTAGTTTTCAACACAGAAATATCTTCAAATTTGTTTACATTTGAGACATAAAATATAGAGTTTGTCATATTTGTATATTACTATTACTATTATTATTGTTAAATGTATTAATTTATTTTATATTGCAATTTGGACGGTCCTGTTATTCCTGTTAAATGTATTTATTTATTTCAGATTGCGATTTGGATTATCCTGACTCTTACCACTAGATGTCAGTAAAGAAACTTTTAACTTTGATATTTCATTCGTATACCAAATGTTGCATGAGTGATCCAACGCATGGGACATTAGCAATTTCAGGGAAATACATTAAAAACACTTATCGTTTATTTATTCATATTTAGCTAAGAATGTGCGCTGTTTGGAAAACTGATTCTGCAAGAGACGACATCTACATTCACAAGGGCATTGTATTATCAGGTAATTCATATGTGTGTGTTTATGTGTGTGTGTATAGACCCATGAATATATGTACAGATTAAGATACAGATATTTAAATATTTATATAAGATGAACAGTAAAACCTATAAGTATTGCATTGACAATGACGTAGTATTATCATATAATACACATGCATGCATATAACTATATGAAAGTGGGAAAGTGAGAGAGAGAAAGACCTACCTGTATATAAACAATAGACATCGAATCCTATTTAATGAGTTGTTGTAATCAACACTCTCCTCTTGCAATGTGAACAGTTAAATGGTAAACAAAAATGCTAGATATACGTCAAATGTAATTATTGCGTTATTATTTAAGAGCGAACATTCTTTACATTCTTTAATTTCTGTAAACTCTGCATCATTTTTCTTACTTGGTACATCACAAGACTGCTGATGGCACCTCTGAAGTACCCTTGAGCAAGGTACCGTCCCCACACACTATTCCCCAGGCGCTATGTTCCTGACTGGGTTAAATACAGAGGAAGAATTTCGTGCAGTTCATACTGTGTGCTGTGGTGTGTTCACGATTTATTTTGCACTTTTATCGTTATTTTCTTAAAAAATATAGTTTAAAGAACAATATTTTTAATATGGAAATGTGGTCGGCAGTTCTTAAAAACTAAGGCAAAGCTGTTCAGATTATAAAACATTTTACATTGGTCTCTTATTTTTCCGGAGCTGTATGTTTGTGTGTAGGTATAAAAGTATAAAGGTGTAAGTAAAATAAACAGATGGGGTGAATACATCTCACCGGTGTTCTGAAGGAATTCATTTTAACTACTCATGTAATTACTTGTAATAACATGCATGATTAACGCGTTATTACACTCCCCCTTGCTCCGACGACTAAAATGTTATTTTATTCTTTTATTTGTGTTTTTATAGCTCAAGTGTCCAAAAAAGGGAGAAACTACAACACACGGGCAGGAGCGCCTTAGCGACGGTCGCCAGGCACAGGAGCGCGCGAGTTCGAGAGTGAGCTCGAGGGGAGAGGGGAGGGGGAAGAGGAGGGACACACGCAGAGAGCCGCCTTCAAACATGGCGTCTTGGAGGAAAATGACTAATATTATGAAAAAGCGGAGGCCTCGGAGCTGAGCGTCCCGCAGGATCACGGACCCCGGGCTCGGTTTTACTTCGACCGAGGGCCGCAGCGAGTCGATACCACTCAGAACAGAAATCAGAAAGTGGAGGAATAGGGCCGAAAAAGGGAGCGGAGGTTCCGGTTCCGTCTATATTTTGATGCGTCGACAGACGGAGAGCTAGCCGTGCAGCTAACCGCGCTCCGGGCGGGAGAGGAGCACTCAGCCCTGCTCTACACCTCCACGGCAGCCTTTTTCCTTTCTTTCCTCTTTTTCGCGTCTGTCTTCCTCTGTTCCTTTTCAACTCTTGGGGGGCCGAGGGTATAGTGAAGTTATCCGTGTGACAACAACATCCCGTTTCTGCTAGCATATTAGTTATTATTATTATTATTATTATTATTATTATTATTATTATTATTATTATTACAATAAAGTAGAGGAAAGGGGGCGAGACGTGAAGAGAGAGGGAACGAACACGGCTACTGTCCGTGAACATAGAAAAATATCTCTAAATCTGTGTATCGCTTTTATTTATGATATTTTATTTGGCCGGCGTGCTCTGCAAGCATGGCATTAATTACGGTGATTTTGTACGAGAGAAACCTGAAAAGGAGGTGAGGGTGGATTTTCCTTTTTTTGGAGGTGGTCGCTGAACACCCCCCTTCTCTTCCCTTCCCTCTCTCTCTCTCTCTCTCTCTCTCTCTCTCTCTGTATCACGCACTCCCTCTCTCACTGTTTCTCTCTCACTCTGTCTCTCTCTCTTCCCCTCCATTTCCCTCTCTCCCAATATGCTCTTTTTCACTGTTATTATTGACTCTGCTCGTCGCTCCATCGGGGGGGAGAATGATTAGAGATTAAGCACCTGGATCGAGGGGGGCTTCTTTCTTTTTTTCTCTTGTTTTTCTTTTTTTCTCATTCGAACCGTTTGCGTTCAAAGACGAGAAATGGACAGAAATTACCCGGGAGCGGGCTTTGGAGATCTGGGCGCTGGAGCCGGATGGAGCTACGAGAGATCGGCCAAAGCGAGGTAATGCATGCCGGGGACACTGCGCCTACAGGCCGGTCGGATGAGAGGGGAGAGAGGGGTCACTCCGGCTTGAGTAGAATAATGATCATTATTGTTATTCTTATTATAGCAATAGCCTCTGCACTCAGCAATGGCCTGGAGAGATGGCAAATCATGCACATTCCCGTCTGCTGCCTCTGACGAGGCGTTTGCGTAGGATGTCACAAGATAATAATTATTTCTATTTTTTTAAGGAGGCTGAGAAAACATGGTGGTGGCGGTGGGGTTGTTATTTAGAAAGGGGGGTCTTTTCAGGTTTGGAAAATGCCCGGAATGTGAATGACAGACTTAATGTGAGGGTCTACACAGGGAAAGATGGGGAGG
>JBBMFX010000037.1:16648095-16658101 GCA_037832545.1 Rhabdalestes septentrionalis | reverse complement strand
ACTCACCTGAGGCAAGAAAACTGAACTGAGCTGTTGCTGAATTCATATGTATGGATCAAGTGGCAGTTTATACAGTTTGTTTCATTAATACAAATGTTTAAGTTTATAAATAAGAAGAGTGTATATGCAGTCATGTAGTTATTGTTTGTTATTAATAAAAAAATAGCTTGTTCAATTCATATTTTTTGTTTTGCTTTGGTACCGAAATTGGTACCGAGAACCGTGGATTTTCACTGGTAAATACTGAAATGTTGGTATCGTGACAACACTAATGTGTGTGTATTTATTTGTGATACTGCCCATTGGATTCTATCTTAAGTCAGTTTCGAGTAAACGGATTTCCTATTCTTTTCTGAATGCAGGGCCACATGTTAAAATTACTGTCCGTGGAATTGGACGCTGTTCTACAGATGCAGCAGAGCTGGGGCTGAAAAATGCTGAAGCAATCCTTTAACGGTGTGGACAGACTCTGGAAGCAAAATACTGATTGCTATATAAATATGCGGAAAGGAACGCTTTGATTATGCTCAGATGAATGGATGTGTTTATGCCAGCCCTAAAATGCTGTCAAATCGGGGCTTTAAAAGTGCCTCGCGCCGTTTTCACGGTGATGAAAAACAGGAGACTCATCCGCAAGACACCAAAAACAATTCATATCGCTTCCTCACACTCTAAAGTGGACCGTGTCTGGGAGATCATCCAAAAGCAATGTGTTCTGAAAGCTGTTAACAAGTCAGCAGCTCCGTATCCCTGTAAACTCCCATCTCCAGGACATGCAGTAAGAAGTCCCTTGAACCTCATTAAGACCTGCAGGCTTATGCTGTTAAATGACCAGATGTGTTTTTGTGTGTGTGTGTGTGTGTGTGTGTGTGTTCAATACCAAAGATGGAGTGCTCTTGGACAGAATCCTAGGTATCAGGCCATCCGAGAGTAATGCTTGGCCCTGTAGCCGAGAAAACTTAATGCCTACTCAGCGTCTCGCAGAGCCAGACGCCACTATCGAACGCTTTTATAGTAGTCTGCACTCTCCTCATTTGAAACAATATAGGCTGACTGTTGACTATTGATTTTAGTGGATTGTACGCTAGTAAGCTCTCCTCTGAGCCTGCCTGCTATATTAAGCAATCATTTGTCCTGCTGATGACAAAGCGCCTTCCCAAGGCAGTGGCCAGGCCTCTAATAAGCTGGGTATTACTCATGTTAATTGATTGGGTGACAGTGGAGGGCCGAGGAGAGGAGAAATTATGGCCCTTCTGAGAGGAAATCAACACAAGTGGCAGTAATTAGCGACGAGAGAAACTAGCCTTAATCGAAAAGTGCTTCACTCTGGAGAAACGAGCTGAGATGGGTGTAGCGAAGAACTCAAGCTCAATTTGCGACAGCAATTAAGAGATGCTAAATCCCATCAGATTTAGAATTCTGCAAAAAAAAGGTTTCTCTGTGTGCGTGTGCGTGTGCGTGTGCGTGTGCGTGTGCGTGTGTGTGTGTGTGTGTGTGTGTGTGTTTGCGTTTGCCGTTTGTTTTCCATTAATACATTTGTTTACCATAACAGGCTTAACATCGCAGCATTAGTATTAAAGAGCTCATATCCTACATTTGTTTCTGTATTTTCTGCATTTTTCCCACTGAGGTTCACTTATAATATTTGTGATTTTATTAAACAAACATGGTCATGATTCACCTCAAACTACTTTATCCCTCAGATTAGCAGGCTGTTTTTGTTACCGTGTCTTTAAATATGTAAATGGCCTATATTCTGATTAGCTACCCAGTATAGATCCTTATTCATTAAGGAGCCTGGATTAAAACACTCCTCCTAACTTCTAGTTGAACAGGATTTTAAGATAAGAAATCGCTGACATGCTACTGTTCTCTATACAATATTCTTTTGCAGAGTAAAAAACATATCCATAACATTGCATAACTTTCATAAATTTTGATTTCAGAAGAGCAGGCTCAAACCTGTTGCAATGGAGGTCATATGTAAATATAGGTCCTTGTGTAACTAGGCATTAAAATAAGTAATTATATGATGAATAGAAAAACAAAATGAGCTTTTTAAGGGTTAAGAAAAGGTCATATGTCAACACTGCGTGCGTTTGTGCACTTTGTGGTTCACGAAAAGGACATTTTTGAGATGCGTCCCACCCCATTAAACAGGAGAGCACAGTGAGGACCTTCAGCACGGAACTGCTTTTCAAATCAGCTCCACAGTGAAACTCCTCTTGGTATCTCTGCGCAGCCAAGCGCCAATAAATCACCTCACTCACGGGGAGAGGGCACATCTGGGGCCTATAAAGCACTCCGTAGTCACGCATATTTGGATATACAAGCCTCTTGTATTGCTGTTGATTAGGACACGCATGGTGGCCACTCAGATGCCAGAGAGAGAGAGACAGAGATTTGATATTTCTGCCATCAGGGATTGGCGTGATTGCTAAACCTTCTGGCATTTGACTTCATGCTCTTATCCAACTGGCTGCATGCTGCAGAGGAAGTGCGTGCGTTCATGTGCGCGAGTCAGTTTGAGTTTGTGTCTTCCAGCTTTTGATGCCGCTCGACAGTCTTACATATTCCGTTGGCCTCTGATAAGTAGTCAACTGTTTCTGTCTCTGTTTTTGTGTGTGGCTAGTTTGTATATTTATTTATTTATTGCATTATTTTTGGTGCTAAACTTCTGGATTGTGGTTCAGAGAGTGTGTCACTGTTATGCCCTGCCTCCTCCACTGGTATTTAGCTAATTAACACCAGCCTGCTGAATGCAGTACACAGAAGCCTAAAATACCATTCGCAATACTAACCACAGCTGTGGCAAGGCATGGCATTCTTTACATGAAAAAAACCAACATTTTTAATTAAGAATGTTTAATATAAAATATGAGAATTTTAAATGAGTGTGTATGTATTGTACAGTGTAAGTAGGATACATGCTACAGTATTGATAGCTCTACACTATAATTAAAAACCTCTGCTGCCAGTACTAATTTTTGCTGTAGACATATTTGACACATTGTTCTGTGGTATGTAATAGCCCCTGCTATATCCAAAAAAAAGATAAAATATCATTAATGAAGTGTCAAAATTTCATGACACGTACTACAAGACGACAGTTTATGAGAATGACTATATTAAAAGTGCTGTATGTGGTAATATAATTAAAGTATATCAGTATAGTAATAGAATTAATGAACTATAGAATAGTTAATTACTTTAATAAACCTGACTATAATTACGGTGAATTTTTTATCCTTCTACAACTTTCTCTTGCTCCCAAAATAGAATGAGTGATAAAGGGACGGTGATTGCTTTTTATTTATTGTTTTTATTACATTTAATATTTTGTTCATCACCCATTTTGCCAGACAGATTTTTATAAAACTTGAAAACACAGAAGAAGGGATTTTCAGCTACTTTTCAGAGTTTGCGTACGTTCTTATTGAGTTAAATCTACAGGTTTTCTATTGGATTTTGGTCAGGAAACTGGCATGGCCATAGCAAAAGCATGATTTTGAGTTAATCTGATTATTTAAAAGAGATTTTGATATGCGATTTGGATCATCATCTTGCTAGAAGTTCCAACTAGCTTGGCAGGGATATTTATTAAAAATCACTCTGACCTTCCTTGACTCAATAATACCATGAATGCCAACAGGACTCCCAAGCTAAAACGTACCTTCTTGTCTACACAGCATGTTATTACAGAATAAAATGGTAATGGAAAGAGAGATAATCTAAGAAGCACAAGGTAGTGTGTTCAAATCCCCAGACTCTCTGGGAAATACTACTTGTGCCTTTTCTAAGGCACTTAACCATCTACTGTCCCGGGTGGCCCTGCCTTTCTGGTAAACATACGCTTTACATAGGCATGGATACGTATCTTTTAAAAATACAGCATTGTCGGGGCAGCTGGTAGCGTAGTGGTCAGGGCATTCACCCTGTGGTCAGAAAGTTGTGGGTTCAATTCCCATGCCTGCTAAGGACCTCTAAGGTACCTTGAGCAAAGTACCATCCCCACTTGCTGCTCCCCAGACGCCCCCGCTGGTGAATGGGTTTAACACAGAGGAAGAATTTTGTGCTGTTCACATAGGACACGAAGGCCAAGTTCACTAAATGAATGGCATTGACTGAATAACTAAAACAGGAATGTATCTATCCTGACAAGGATAGACCCGCCTGAATGTAAGGGCTGACACTCTCTCAGTGTGTACTGCATTAATGGCCTGCCCTGAGAGTCCGGTGATTTGGCTGGAGAAGCAGGAGAAGTGTGATACATGTGTCATTTGTGGTTTTTGCCGCGATTCAGCATGACCCAGAGCGGAAAATCCCATTTACACTCAAAATGACGCTCCAGCAGTGGAATGGGCATGTGTCAGTCAGAGAGCAACTCGGCACTGTGCTCATTTGCTAATGGAGGGTTAGCTTTGTGGGCTTTGTGTTGAGATTCATTATGGCGAGCTGTTAAGGGAGTTCCTCTTTCCTACTGTGACGGCACACATTGGCCTTGAGTAAGCTGTGGTCTACAGACGTGGCCCATAGGGTCAGGCGCCAGCCGGGTGGAGGCTATCGGCTCAGCTTGTAAGTCCCACAAGAGGTTAGCAGAGGACTAACAGACCGGCATCCATGGACATTTCTTTACTGCTTTTCTGCCATTTTGCATCCCCTTTCACAGCTGAGTGGTACCCCTGCTCCACAGTTAACAGCACGGATCATTTACATAGTCACAGAGCTCATTTTCATAATGTTTTCTTTATTATCAGAGGGAGAAATTAACCCAGGAATATATTTACATAGCAGGCGCGAATGGTAACAGCTTGCTAATTGCCTGTTAGATGATTAATAAGCTTACAGAGATGCTAATGAATGGAACACTCAGTGTTTCAAAGGTGCTCCGCTGGTGCGCGTGTTTTTGGCAGCTTAATTACGAAGATAATTATGTACTTGTTGCATCTGCTCTCAAGCAACCATCACATATCAAGGAATATGAAGTTGAATTCAATCAATAAGGACCAATCTAGCTGAAGTGTTGACACTTGCGCTAGCTCACAGGAAAATGAGGCGGCTCGGGAGTTATATCTCAATTTATGGCGGCAGAAGCTGCTGTTTTCAGGTATCGCGTGCGTCTCTGCGTGCGCTCGGAAAAAGGCTGTGCCGATTTTCCCTGGTGAACTGGGCAGTTAGTTAGTCACTCATCTCAATCTGTGAATGCTTTTCTGGAAATGCTCCTCGTTTGTACTGTTTATCTCTCGTTGTTGACTGAAGAGATTGAATCCGCATACTGTAGTCTTTGGACTGAGGGGACGGCTTGTATGAGGCCTTGTTGAACCCACTGCCGCTGTTTGTCTAATTGTGCCTGTGATTCAGTGGATATGTTCTATTTATTTAGCTGCTACAACAAAAGAGTGAATTTACTTTGTGGAGCCTCATGCAATATTGAACAGGGCAGAAGGCAACAAAGCACTCTGGAGACTCCCTTAGACACAAACCAGTATGTGTTATATGTGTGTGTGTGTGTGTTTCTGCAAGTGTGTGTTTTAAGATTCTTTGTGAACTCATTCTTTTATGGATGCACATGTTCTACATTCGATGCTCAGAGATCTATTATTGTTTCTATTACATAAACATTAACAAAAAATAACTGAAACAACTGCCTGGTTTTCGCTTTCTCACTGTCATACTCGGTTTTCCTCTCACCCCCTCCCTTTTCTCCTGAATCTCTCTCTCTGTCTCTGTCTCTCTCTCTCTCCCTAAATTGGCAGTATCTTGCTGATGCAGCCTCTCCCTAATGTGTTGCTGACAGTAGCTGCTGCTAGCAAGTCTTTGGATTCTTGTCTCAATTCATTAATTCGGGAGTTGGCCGGAGTTGGCAGAGTGTTGCCTATAAAATATTAACTTCAACAAATCTTCAAGGACTTGTACAAAAAATATAATAGGGGGACCAATTAAGAAAATAGCCCAAAGTGAGATTTTTTACAGCTCATTCAAGTCGGCACTAGTGGCTTGCTTCGAAATGTGTAATAAAAACACAGCCTTGGACACAACTCCTATTTTATATAAGCGGCGCTCCACAGCGGCTCCTCTGTATTCTCCAACGTACCCGGGCTCGCATGCGCCCACTCCCAAACACGCCAACATGAAGATTTAATGTATACAACATCACCAGTGTGGCCGCGAGGAGTGTGTATCCGTCTTTTCGTGTTCACCTAGCTCTTTTATTCATCTGTTTATTCAACCAGCAGCTTATGCTCCCTGTCATATCTCCCTGGCCGCTCTTTAAGAGACGCTGCGTGCGTTTGAATGCTGTTATACTCGAACGAGTGTGTCAAGAGTAGCAGGCAAAGTGCTGTGTCTCTAAATTTAACCCGGCGAGCATGCCAGGCTGTTTGTAAAGAGCCTTTGTGGAAGTGTGCAGGCACACAGCTTCTTTCCTCTTGCATCATTTCACTCCTTTGCAGCTGCCAGGGCTGTTTTACTCATATTTGCACATGGGGGCAAAAGCACAAGCTGATCTACAGGGTTTTAGGGATTAACTTATTCGTATTTTCACTCTGGCAGTAACATGGTTTGGCCTGCACGGCTCTTATGGTCATTTGGTATGTGTTGGTTTTGCCGTTTTAATTAATTTCGGATCATTTCTCCTGGCTGGTTTATCACTCAATCTACTGACAACTGGGGCTGCTGGTGGTCCAAGCTGCGCAAGTTCAGATGCAGACTAGTTATATTATTAGTGTTTATTCATTTACCAAATCAGTGCAGGCCGTATCACGCAAACTGCTTTTTACATTGAGCTTTGCAATAAATTAATATCTGCACATTCAGGTGTAAGAGTTTGTAAAATTTGCAGGAAACACATAAACATCACATACAAGATGAAAGCATGACCTGACCAGAAATTGCCAGATGCATTTACTTTTCAAAGTTGCTTAGAGTAGTTAATAAATGCTAGTTGGGTGGTGGTAGCCTAGTAGGTAGGGTACTTGCCTCTTGACAAAGAGGTCATAGAGGTCATGGGTTTGAATCCCACCTTCAGCATACCATACTATCCCTTGTAGTTAGGGAATTGTTTTGAATAAAAGTGTCTGATAAATGCTATAAATGTAAATGCATTTAATTCGAAACATTGTCTGCTGGAGTTTTACCTTCAGCTTTAAACATGAAACTTACATTCACAACTGCAGTTCAGCTCAAGCAAGGAAAGAACATGTTAGGAAAGATCCAAATAACAAATAAAAACAAGATATTTCATTTTATTGATTGTAAAAATGTCAAATATATACACAATTCTTTACTCAATAGTTATTTCCATGGAGTGCCAAAGCCAGCACAAGCTGCTGTCTGTGTTCACAGTGGTGCTTATTGACTGGTTATGGATTTGTCATCATCACGTCAAAGCAATGCTCTGTATGCATTAATCAGTTTTTGCTAGTTTAAGCACCAAGGATCATAGTGTAAAATATTAAACATGCTTGTGTGATACTGTCAGCAAAGCTTTAATAAAAAGAAAATGTAATGAAAGAAATACAATTAAAAAAACTTTAAGCTTAAAACTATATATTACACTTCTCTTAGAACTGTGGGGCAGTATTCTGATATTCTGATTTGCATCTGTAATTAACAACCTTTATCAAACTTGTAATTCGGGATTTGTTCAGGATGCATGCATGAGTTTGGGAATAAAAGTTTACATCAAAGCATAAGAATTTGGGCAAAGAAAAACTGTCAGTTTAGTGGACTTTGGAAAGGTATTTACTGGACATACTTTTCACAAGTTTGTTGTGTGCCTACAAGGCCAAGATTAACCTACTTAGAAAGCGAACACAGATTTAAGCTCCCTGGGGCTTGGCTCACAGATTAGTAGTGCAACCAAATTCAGTAAAAGGATTTTTTTGCAACTAACTAGGGTAAACAAAGCACTTAGTAAAGCCTTTATACACAAACATAAGTATAATCTGACAACAACTGATGCACACCAGGCCTGGTCTTTGCAAATAGTGAAAAACCTCATCATTGTTAACATTTGTAACCTTTAATTGTGTCATTGTGTATTTTCACATTCAAAATCAATATCTGTACAGTGAGTGATGGAGCAGTGATGATGATTTGTTCATACAGTATATCATAGCTTTACTTTATTACATAAGATATAGTCCCTCTATATGATGCTGTAGAATCTAACGGCATCACTGAAAAACTCCAGGTCTGGGCTAGATAATGCTGTTACATGCAGAGGTTTACAAATGTTTTGTTCATTTTTTCTAGTGAACGCATCCTCAACAGGAAACACAGGTTGTTTTCTAAAAATATTGCGCATTTTCCATTTGCTTGCCTAAAATATTAGAAATTTAATATTTTAATTGAACAATTTAAAACAGAAAAAATGTCAGACCCAGACCTTTTGCACAGACCATAATATCTCCAGCATGTTTTATTCGTACATTAAAATGTGCACTTTGCAGAGCTGGCCACATAGTGATGGAGTAAAAATGTGGACCGGGTTCCTGAGCGTCCCTAAGGACTGGACCAGTGTTGTTGAGGACATGTTATGTTCACCGTTACCCTTGATAGGAGGCACACAGACATGCCACAGTCAATGAGCATTCAGTTTCTTCCTAGTTGGCAAGCAAATCTAATACTGCCTGTTCAGGCAAAGACAATGGAGCTAATTAAGTTTAACTGAGACCTGTTAAAAGGATACTGCCATGTTTGACTCCTCTAATGCTGATTTCTATTTGTGTGTGTGTGCTTCTCTGTGTGTATGTGTGTGTGTGTGTGTGTGTGTGTGTGCAAGCAGTCTCTCTTTGACTGCTCAATGAGCTCGGTGCCCCCTGAGCTAGCACTCAGAGTGCTGTAATTCTCATTAGCCCTCATTAGGGAGCAGCAAAATCACCTTCTTAATCAAACTCTGGCTCCGCTCAAATGTGCTGCGTGTACAAGTCATTTAGACGCTGGCACACTCCGAAGAGCCTCATAAAGCAAACTCATCCGTGAAGCTGCGCCGAAACTCCAAAAAAGAATGACCCTTTAGCTGCTGCTTTGTGAAGCGGCGGCCGTTACCCTCCTTTTAATGAATAACTCTTGTGCTAACATGACACAAAACGTGCCGTTGCTAAATTGCATAAACATTATTGCGACCCATAAAACTCAACGACTCCTCTCTTGTTTGCTCCTGCTTGGCAGCCGCGTTTGCATAATGTAATGTAACGTGTCAGTTTTCCCTCCTTAATCAGAAACAGCTGGCTGTATCCAAAGCACCATGGAAAAGGACCAACCTGCCAAACAAACAGAGAGCGCCTGCTCGCGCTATTTATTTAGCCCAGATACAGAAGAGAGTCTTAGCATTAGAGAAAGAGATAACAGGGCTGAGCTGAAAACCCCTCTGGCTGGCCCATGGCCTTAAGCCGAGATGATTGGTCAAATTTTTAATCTTAATTACTGCGCAGATGAGCTCTGTGCTGGGATTCGGCCTGCCTTTTGGCTCTCTGCTGTAATTATAGATCAATCTGCCTGAACCGCTTATGTTTCTGGCTGCAGGCAGGATGATGGGTGCATAAGTGCTGTACCGGGATCAAATAGCCATAACCTCAGTGGTAATCTGGGATATCAGCCGCTAAACACTTCACTGATCTTGGATCTGGGTTTTGAGTGCATAACAGAGAATCGCGTTATAAGGTTGGCATGGTTGGTATGCCAGCAGTATTCCAAACATGTCCTGCGTATGAAGGTACATGAGTAGTATTATTATCATGTTGTAAGATACAGTACAGGCCAAAAGTTTGGACACACCTTCTCATTCAATGTATTTTCTTTATCTTCATGACTATTTACACTGGTAGATTCTCACTGAAGGCATCAAAACTATGAATGAACACATTTGGAGTTATGAAATAACTGAATAACACAGATGTTTACTGCTAAACAGCTCTGGGAACTAATTCAAGACTGTTGGAAAACCATTTTAGGTGACGACCTCTTGAAGCTCATCGAGAGAATGCCAAGAGTGTGCAAAGCA
>JBBMFX010000037.1:16603496-16617540 GCA_037832545.1 Rhabdalestes septentrionalis | reverse complement strand
GCACACACACAAACACACACACACACACACACACACACACACACACACACACTCACACATATAAATAACATAAACTCCTCACTTGGGTGGGCATTTAGTTAGACACTGAGCTTCTTTAGATCCAGTTAAGCCACAGGTGCTGCTCTGTTCTGGCTGCGTGGGCAACGAAGCTACACACACATACACAGACACACACGCACTCACACACTCACACTCGCACACAGTGGCTCATTAGTGAACTGTCTTCACTGCAGGCCTCCAGATGAACACAGCCAGATTTACAGGAGTCTGCTGTCTGCCTGTCTTTCTGACATCTTTGTGTGGTTGCGGAGAAAGGAATTAGCCTAAGCCATGTCCGACCGCACTGTAAATGTAGGCTAGAAAGCAGCCGATGTAGTTTATCCAGCAGATTTAAACTGGGCAGATGGTTTTGACCCCCATCTGTAGGGGAAATGATGGCAATGTGGGCTAGTTTTAGCTTGCCAGAGCAACTATGGGCAATGTGAATGAGGTTTCCCTTAGAAACACAATGTGTGCTTTTGGTTTGGCAATTTGAATTAGATTTGATCTAGCAGCTTATCTACATGCAATCTACATGCAATGTGTGCTAGGTTTAGCTTAGAAATGTTGTTACAGGAGATGTGTAGTAGGTTTATCTCAGAAAAATAGCTATGATCAACATATGCTAGTGTTAGCATAGAATGTGCAAGTATGAGCAGTATGAGCTTGTTTTATCCTAGAAGCTTATCAAATTGGCAACGTCTGCTGGTTTTAATTAGTAGTGTTACAATGGATGTAGCTTTAGCAATGAGTGCTAATTTGGCATAGTAACATTGCCTGTGTATTATGTTATGGCCGCATATGGGTATAGTGTGCTTTGCAGCTGGTGGCCTAGTGGTTAGGGAGTTGGCCCTGCAATCAGAAGGATGTGGGTTAGAATCCCAGCTCTGCTAGTGGCACCACTGAGGCAGGCTTGAGCGAGGTACCATGCCCACACACTGCTCCCCGGGCACTGTGTTCCTGGCGACCAGTGGCTTTACTTGGGTGAGTGGGTTAAATATACAGAACTATTTTGTGTTGTTCACACTGTGCGGTGTGGTGTGTTCCACATATTGGCCAATGTATATCATGTGCTTGTTTTAGCTTAGCAGTGTATCTTTGGGTGGTGTGTGCTAGGTTTAGCTTATTTTTGGTCAAAGCCTGCTAATTTTGGGTTACGAGTGTCTCCATGGACAATATGTGGTAGTTGTATTGGCTCCGCAGCATATCTGTGGCTAATGTGTTCTAGTTTTGTCTCCTTATCGCAATTTAGAGACAGTTACAGCTTCACAGTGCGACTTTGGGCAACAGTAGAAGTCATAAAATTATGCATCCGCTTTGTGTATTTGTGTGTGCGCTTGTGTGCATGTGTGTGTATTATCTGTGGTCATCTTCAAGCTCCATCTGTCTGCTGCTCAGTATGCAAATGAATGAGAGACTAATTACTACTAAACATCCCTCTCTCTCCCTTTCTCTGTCCCTGTGTCTCTCTGTCTCCATCTCTATAATTGCGCTGTTTTTAGCAGCTGTTAAGAGTGTTCACAAACACCCATTAAAAGTCTCCTGTAATCCGCCTTCATGCTGATCCGCCTGCTGCTGTATGTAAACACGCGTTTTCTCCTTCTTATCTATAGTCTTTTTTTCCTCCTTCCATCTATGTCTGCAGAGCTTGATCAATACAGTTGCACTGTGGAACCCATTCCATTGGGTTGCTTGGTGTGTAGGTGTCAATGATCAGTGGGTAGGTGCAGGTGAGATCAGTCGTGAGAGCGCTTTGTCAAAGCGATACTGTGCTCCATATGTGTGGCAAACAATAGATTTGCTAACGGCTAAGTTTCGGTACCTGTACCTCCTGGCTGTGGTTGAAGCTGAAGCTGCGAGTGGTCTGTTTGTGTTCCACTGCTGCATGTGCACCAGCGCTGTCAGAGATACGAATTTTAAAATGCGGTCAGTCTGCGGTGTTCCGAGACATACTGCAGCCCGGCTAATCTGTGACGCACTTCCTGTGTACTGCCATTTTCTGTTTCTGAAAAGTCTTGACCTCAGCAGCCACTTCCTCTCTGAGATGAGCGTCTTCTCCACAGCTTCGAGGGAGAGTGGAACACGGAGGCGGCAGAGTGTCCTCAAAAGAACGAAACAGAGAAAACAACGAGTAGGCCGATGCTTCTGGCACTGCTTCTTGTAACAGGTCGTGCACACACTTACTGAAGGCCAGAGACCATTTTTTTTTAGCTTCCCAACCTTGGTTTAAAGTAATATATTACTAGAGAGGCTTATCAGTCAACCTTATCAGTTCCTTCCTAACCTGGATGTTGAAAGAATTTTTGCTGCCCTTTGTTTCTGTCCACTTTCTGCCATGACAATGCAAATTTCCCACTTGTGGGACTAATAAAGGTTTATCTCATCTTATCTTACCATGACTTAGACACACAGGACTTGAAATATTAAAGGAATGCTTGGGACCACATTAAATGTACACATTTTCCACTTACTCTAGTTACAGCCAAGACATGTTTGGAGTCCAAATATTGCTTTTGTTGGTTTGGAACTGGAATCAAATAACTTGTGTGTGCACTTTTAATCAGGTTTTTGTGGTCAGAGAAAGGATGTGGTCAAAGAAATGTGACTTAATCAGTGTTTCCATGAGCTACGGTTATGCTTAAATTCATGAAGACAATGTCACATGAATGTGCCACAGGGCAGGAAATAAGAGTGTGTCTCACCATGCGTGACGGAGGGATACGCTCCTTTATTGCCCCTCGGCAGAGCAGTTTTAACGTCCCTCTGATGTACATGGCTGCAGCACTAACAATTCAGAGACACACATAGTGGACAGGGGCCATTTAATGAGGGCTGAAGTCACTGTTCCATATCGCCAGCCACTATTGTAGCATCTTCATTAAGAACTTTCCTCTGCTGTAATTTTTGCTCTCACCATATGGAGCAGAAACACATTTCACTTCTGGAAGATCAGCGCTAAATCGAAAATGACTATTTTAGCATTTCTCTGTGATCGATGAAAAACTTTATCCACAGTCTTATGTTGATTATGTGATATTTAGGCAATTTCTTTTTATTCTGTGATGATTATGTCCTGGATATGATGTAGAACTTGAGCACGTAAAACCCAGAAAAGCACCCCCACAGCTACATGGCACTTAATAAACATCCCTATACTTCATAAGGACCTACTACCAACCTACCAATAACATCCTCACCCTGTATGCCACTAACAATCATGGTCAATGGGCACTGATAAATAACAACAGCACAACATCTATACATATCTATAAATGAAACTGCTTCCATGGAAGCAGTGATTCCCTAATGATGTGGATTTTGAGCCAATCAGTCGTTTTGTTGACTGAGTTCCACTTCAAATGAACTCATTTGGTACCTTCCAATATCTCTTTTGAAACTCTTACTCATTAATGGCCCATTCTTACTTCCCTTTTTCTGTGCTACATGTTGCAGATAACATGCACAGAAGCTTCCTCCTCTCCAACTGAGCATGAATAAAGCAGCATGTAGTTTGTGTCAAGAATGTAAGATATAACATAAGTCAGAGAACTGAAAGCAGCCCAGAGCAGCTGAAAGAAGGAATAGAGGCCCAAGCTATCCCTTTGTGTATTCTTAAATGTCTCACTGGCTGTAAAAACTTTGTTTACCGTGGAGAATGTTCCACACATGGACATAACACTCCGAGTCAAGAGAGTTCACTGAACTGAAGGGCCACAGAAAACATGTGGACAGGAGATGAGACCTGGAATCTGCAGATAGGCTTCTCTGTGCAGGAAACTGTAGATCGGAGGACAGTTTGGATTCATTCTGGGTCACAGTTTGGGAGAGATTATAATTTTCTAAGGCTCTGAACTCACAAAGGCCTTTCTGATTGGCTGATCGTTTGAATCAGGTGTATTTAACGAAACAAAATGTTAAACATTGACCAGAGGGAATCCTGTTTTAAACCCCAGCTCTGGATGCACTTGCATACAAAAGCCCAGGCACAAGTTAGTTCCTGAGGATGTTTGGCTCTTGAGTTTAGTAACTCCCACCCAATGAGATAACAACTGTTTTCGTATAACTTAAACTCTTGCACCACTGTGGAGCCGTATAATAACGTAGTTTGAAAAATGTTAAACCTGCCTGCCTACTTTCTTTATTCAAATAAAGCCTATTATCATTTAGACCAAACAATGCACACCAGCTCCTCCGAGATGATATGCTGAATAGGTTGTGATGAATAATTTCATATCACAAACTAACAGAGTCATGTGTAAAACTTTTATTAACTTTGACATTCAAACTGTATATGCAGCACTGACCCCTTGGAGGAGTGGTCCTTTTAATTTGCAAAGCTAAGGATCCAAATTGATGTCTAGTAGGATATTTGTATACTGGATTTTCCTTCAGGATCTGGATTAGATGGTGCAGCTGCATGTTTTGTGGATGTTTTTGTCACCAATCCAATCCAGCTTTATAATGAATGCAGTGTAAAGGTGTGAACCTTTTGTCAAAAACTTCCTCTGTTGCTTTAATTTCTGGATTTAATTTTGGCTCTGGAATTAGTGTCTGTGTGGAATAATCTGGAACAATAATCCGGATGCTTGCAGCATCATTTTAGCATCTAATTCAAAATTTAAATAAATGTTGACCACTAGATTAATAAATGAGTTACCATGAGTACATGGTGTCATGGTGAATCATATGAAGTACAACCTTTCAAATGTGACTCTAGCTCTGGTGTTTAGACTCTTTAAGGGTTTCTTTAAGACAGATATAGATGTTCACAGTCAGTGATTAATCAGCTGATCCATCACTTGTCTCCGTAGCTAATTAGTGATGGAGCATTACATACTCTGCATCCTTTAAAGGAGGATATTTAAAATTTAAAAAAAGCGATCCTGTAAAAAAAAAAAAAAAGTGATGTGTAAGAACTGTGGTGTGTGTTAGTGCGGTGTTGCCGGGTGGTATGGATTTATCGGCCTGTCCGAGAGAGGAGGAAAGGCCAGGGGAGGGAGGCACATGGACAAGCAGCTCTGTACCCTCACAGTCGATTGCTCACTGGAGCTGAAAATGTGTTTTTGGATCTGGGTTTGACATGCTTACTGTCCTGGGGGGAGAGAGAGAGAGAGAGAGAGGGAAAGAAAGAGAGAGATGGAGAGAGAGAGAGAAACAGAGAGTGACCAACCAAACATCTCAAGGGTGACAATGTTTTGCAGAGGTCAGAATTTGTGTCTCTATGGAAGGATGTAGAAGGAGAGAGGTCGTGTAATATTAGAGACACGAGGGATGTGGAAATGGGGGTAGTTGTGAGCACGGGGCAAGATCTGAACATGTGGTGCGCGAAGAAAAATCCTCTTCATGACGAAAGCCGCAAGGGGAGTTGATGATTTGCCTCCATCTCGTCCTGTCTTGGTGTGCATGTTTAGTACGTCTCCTTCCACTCATCTATCAGAATTCCCCACCTGGTTGTTTTGGGTGGTGTGCATCTCAAAGCAACCTGTGGTATACAGGGGTGGGCCTGAGTGTCAGCACTTGTTCTCGAGCACTTGTTCCCCACCTTGGCACTGTTTTCTCATAAAGGTCTTCATTAGGGAATCTTCCTTTAAAACACGCCAACTAATCGATACGCAGCCCAAATGTTCTTGTTTTCTTACTTTAGTTTACTTTTTTTTATTTTGTAACACATGCCTTCTTTTTCAGCTGCCATCAGACAGTTCACGGCAACTGGAGGAGAGAGCTAAATGCTAACTCTTTTACCTTAGCTAACAGAGGCCTGTGCTTGCTTAGCAGTACAGTGAAAAATGAAGAGGACCCAGATCTAGGTCAACCATTCTCTTCTGCACCCAGGTTCAGAATCAAGTTAAGGTACGAGCTTGTAAGCTTCTGATATAAACTATAACAAATAGCCTGAACATTGACTTTGGTTTTATTTATTTATTTTTGTTTTGGGTGAAATTTTTACATTTTTATAGCATCTCAGACATGTAGTAAACTAACTCTAAGATTTTATTTTGTTGCTTAACGTTTTAACTCCTATAGACACTGCTCTATTTTAACTCCATTGATCTCTCTATTTTTTTCTTTCTTTTATACTTTTCATGATCATTATTGTGTTATTATATGCCCTTGTCAGAACCCTAGAAACATAACTCTAGTTAAGGCCAATGCCAGTGGGGATCTTAATAAGTAAACAAATAGACTCCTTGCATGCTTTAGCATTAATATTACCCTTTAGTGAAAGGGTCTTAGTCCCATCTCTACCAAACTTTACTGTCTGCACAGTGTGTTCTAGTAGATGGTGTTCTCCTGGTATTTGCCAAACCCAGATTCCTCAGGCATGCTGTACACCAAACCAGCCAACACTTGCCATTGCTCATAATGATCGTAGGCCTGTGTGCAGCTGCTCAGCCATGGAAACCCCTTTAATGAGGCTCCTGATGCTGAGTTTATGTGCTGATGTTGCTTCCAGATGCAGTTTGGAACTCTGCAGTGAGTGATGCAATTTTTGTTTTCACATACTACAGCTCTCGGCGACTGTGCTTTGCGAGTTTGCTTGGTTTACCGCTTCATGGTTGAGGTGCTGTCGCTTCTAGTTCGCAATAGTATCATTTACAGTCAACCAGGGCACTTCTATCAGGGCAGAGATCTCATAAACTGCACGGCTTCAGAGGTGGCATCCAGTGTGCCTTGTTTAAAGTCACTGAGCTCATTCTACACATTCTACTGCCAGTGCGTGTCTTGAGACACTGCAGGGCTATGTGCTTTGATTTTGGAAGTGGCTGAAAAAACCTGAAATCAATGATGAGGGTTATGTAGTGTGTTTCAAAAATATAACCATGAACGAATTTCAGCACTGCTAAGCGGGTCAGTATGAATTCATGGGGTTAAGTGTCCAGAGCTTGGGATTCACAACCGGCCTATGTATATGATGGACAGTACAGTCTCCCTGTGTGTGTGTGTGTGTGTGTGAGGGAGAGAGAGTGTGTGTTCAGTGTGCTGAGTGCACAGTGTCAGATTGAGAACCCTCAACCTGACAGAAAGACTTCAGGCTTCACTGATTGCCACGTTGAGGGATGAAGAGGAGAAGCGTGCCATTGTTTTTCCCAGAGTGCCCATCTATTCTGACAGTCAGCCCAAGCGTCAGTGTCAAAGAACTTACACATGCACACACGCACACACACAAACACACACACACACACACACACACACACACACACACACACACACACACACACACACAGTGATAGTTAGTCGCAAGCAACACAGAAAGAAAGAGAAAGAGAACGATAGCATGCTTTAGTTCAGGAAGAAAAATACAGCAGGAGTAAGTGTTACAGTGTATTTGCACATGTATCTGATACAGACGTATATTGTCTCAGTGGAGAGATAGTGACAGCTGATTTGGGGGAAAAACAGACATCCATTGCCGGCTGCGCTGTATTGTTAAGTGATGATCAGATAGCTTTGATTGAAATGTCTTTAATACCATTTCTTTTTTGTGTGGTTAAAAAAGGGACGGGCGATGATTCATTCATGAAGTCAGCAAGTTCCACTTATGAAGCGAGTCAGTTTCGTTATGACCAGCTGGTTTTCTTGGTACTGTTGGGATGCTATCTTCCTATGCCAGGGGTCAAAAAGTAACAGCAAAAAACTGCAAAAACTCCCAAGTTCTCAATAACAATGATGTGGTTAGTTGATAGAATTATTTGTGGTGGGAATTACACTGGTAGGAGATAGAAGAAACATATTTTAATAGGACCACCTGCACACATGCACACAACTCTGTTATTGTCTTTAGGGTTTGGTGGGGTATTTCCATTTTCATTATTGTGGTACCTACAGCAAAGCCAACCTTACATTATTATACATTCCCTTGCTTTTCTGAATTCAACAGTTCAGTGTAGTATGTAAACACTTTCAGGGTACAAAAAGCATACCATTCACTCCCCAGTCTGTTTTGTCTATATATAGAAACTAAACTACAAATAGCGTTGTCATGGTTCATGTGACGTCCTCAGAACAGCATATTTATGCATGGCCTACCGATGCTTCGCTCCAGCCATTTACGCAGAACTCACAATGAGTGTTTCAGCAAAGACTACTTTCTTATGTGAGGCACAATAGAGGCCAAAGGATCAGAACGGAGGTCATGAGAGAGGCTGGTCAGAATTACATATTAAAGGTGCAACAACAAAAATTCTAATTCAGAGAGAGGGAGGCTATGTAACACACACAAACACACACACCCACACACACCCACACACGTATACACACACATACACACACACACACCCATACACAGACCCCTCATACATCTTAAATCAGTTCTTTTCCATTTGAGCGTGCCTCTCTCTCTCTCTCTCTCTCTCTCTCTCTTTCTCTCTCTCTCTCTCTCTCTCTGTCTGTTTCTCTCTCTCTTTCTCTCTCTTGTTCACTCTCTGTCTCACTCACTCTCGCTCTTTTTCTCTTTCGTTCTCTCTCTCTCCCTCCATCACTCTCTCACTCTCTCATTTTGTCTCTCTCTCTCTCTCTCTCTCTCTCTTTCACTTTCTCTCATTCACAGTCTCTCTCTCTGTCTCACATGCTGCGTTGCCATAGCAACAGCCATGCAGAGTTTCATTTGCAGCCTTGGCAACGGCTTGTGTGCGTATCCATGACGACAGATGCTTCGTCAGATGCTGTGCTTGTTTGGGGTTTGATCTTCCCGCCAAAAAAATACACACCACCTCAGATATCGGCTATCGTCCGTAAATGGCACAATCAGACGTTAATATGAACTTCTAGCTTTGTGGTTGCGGTTCCTTTTCCTCTCCCTCAAACGTGTTTTCTGGCCGCTATGATTTGTTCCAGTAAGTTGCAGAAAAGAAAAAATGATTTATGGGGCCGTTTTTTTTCGTGACATCATATTCTTCGACTGCATCCAAATCTTTCAGCTGCGAATGTAATCAAAACACAGACGATCGCAGCCCAAAACCAACCGCCGCGCTCTCGCCAAGCCTTGCACCTCAACACTTGGACTAGGCCTGGGTCACGAACAGAAACATTTATTGCTCTGTAAATCAGCGGCTGCTGGTTCTGAGCACTTTCATCCAAACGCAGCTCACCTCCAGAACCACAGTTTGGATCATATGTGGACACATAGTCCTCATACTGTGTTCCACTCTAATCTTTCCCGAACTAAATCCACAGTCTGTCAAGTTAAATGAAGCTGGCACACTGCCAGGTATGAAAGATTGAGCTCCTGCAGCCTGCAGTGATACACTATCAGACTGTTTACACTTTGTGCAGTGTCTCATGTCCGGCTCATGGTTACACTTTGGCTGGATTGCACATTCGCTTTTCGCTAAAACGTGTCCCCGATAAAATCCGAGTTCATTTCCCAGCTTATACAGCACATAGATATTTATCCCACTTCCATTTAGCATCCATATACTTTCCTCTCCTGTTTACCACACAGACCCACAAACTTGGCTAGGGTCTGAGTGAAAGAGGACATTTTTAGGATGACTCTGGCCTATACTGAGCATTTTCTCATTCATTCCCTCACATGCTTGCCAGTACTCGGCAGACATTTCTTCACTTCTGTACCTATATGCTTTCCATTCACACTTTTGTTGAACGTGGTAGACTTTCATTCCTGACTACCTCCGTTTGGGAGCTTCTGATCATGCTGGGCGCATTTACGTCTTTCATGGTCAAGTGGAACTTGAACGTGATCTCATGATTTGGCAAAGAAAAGAAATAAAATTTACACAATTCTGCTCACGCCGGATGATCTGGACCAGTCAAGACATGTTTTGGAGCTCAGATTTGACCTCTTTAAGCTCTGGCCCTGTGAGGCTAATGTTGCTAACAAACACTACACAACAAACGCTCCATTCTATATGTTTAATGTGACCCGGAAGTAATCATCCAACATCATTACCTGACCCTACTACTGCTTTCAAATCACAATCAAATCCTCTTCTAAACATATTGCATGCGTGGTGCATTTATGTCTTTCATGGTCAAGTAAAATTTGAAAATGATCTCATGATTTGGCAAAGAAAAGAAATCATTTACACAATTCTGCTTCAAGACATGTTTCTGACCTCTTTTGGTTACAAATTTGACTTCTTTTTGCTAACAGACCCTTACACATCAATACAGAAGTGTTTTCTCTAAATACCTAGAACGTCTCCTAACCATCTGAAACCATGTCTAGCTCTTCGATAATGTGACACAGACTTGTGGATGTGGTTTATGACACATGACTTACTGTAAGTCATGAACTCTACTTCACCACTCCAGACAGTCGTTTTAGACTTAAACATGAGGGAATCTGATTCAGTCCTGTCTAGCTCTGGAGTTTATGTCCATTGCCACAAAAGAAATTGTAAATCAGAGCTCCTGCTCCACAGGTGGTTTATGAAAACAGACTCTTATTGTCTAACAGGACTGCCTCCAGTAGCTACATGTCGCTGATTGTTCATTGTTTATAGCTTACGTTAAGTCATACTAAACCACCTCCACAAATTTGTACCACCTCAGCGCAAAGCTGGATGTGGTTTAGGGACTTTTTTAAAGATGCATTTACAGAAATGACTTCCAGTGTTCATTTGGAACACTACTTTCATGCCTAGTTCTAAACTGAAAGCAACATTAGGACTCCAAACCTGACCTGGCTGATGTACTGAATTTGAACTAAGTGGAAAAAAAAAGTCAACCATTCCATTGATGTGCATGGGTTGCTGACACGGGTGTTCAACTAAACACACAAATATTCAAACTCCATAGAAGGCAGCCACAAGGTCAACATGGCAAATTTACACATGCAAATACTTCAGTAGGTTTATATACAACATATATATTTCCATACACTCATGTTCATATATATATTATTGCATTATTTGTATAGTGTGCTTTTTTTGTGCTGCTTTTAAGTTTGTAATATCATACACTCCACTTTCTGTCATAATGCAATGCATATTTCTGACTTGTGGGACTAATAAAGGCACATTTTTATCTTATATCCTCTCTTATCTTAAATACTAAGCATTGGCTTGTGGGATGTAAAGCCTAGCTTTGGGCTGTGGGAGAGGAGAGCTTTGTTTTGTAGTGTGATGGAGCTCCATACAATACATTTACGATGACTTGGTGTGACGTATGTGTCCCAGAAGTAGTCATCCAACATCATTTCCCGACCCCGCTATGGCTTTCACAGCTGAATACAATCCAAAACTCACTGGAATGTTCCAAGCTTTCATGTAAATCCTTCCCTGAAGAGTAGGGGGCAAAAATTGCCAGTCAGTATCTCAGATTTTTGGAGAAATGCTGCATATGCAGATCTCTACGAACCTCTGGACATCTTGTACATTTGGATAGTCCTCGTACTTTGTACTTTGCTCATGCCTGAGCTAAATCCACAGCCTATCAAGCCATATGTTAAATGAGATTGGCTGGCAGCCAGCTATGAAAGATTACTGCAGGCTGTTTGGTGTATATGGGTCTCTAATGGACAAACAAGATCCAGGGCAAAGCAAGGGTAAAACATTCAAACAGTGGCAAATGAAAGCCCGGCCGGCGCAGCTCACATATTTCACAGCAGTAAAAGGGAATTTTACATGACTTTATCCCATTAACACCAACTTAAATATTCTATTTGTTTTTAGCTTGCCATCAGTGCTGCGTATGCTAATTGGCGGGGAACCGCAGGCTTGTTGGAGAGACATTAACATACAGCAGGCTTATAATTAGAGAATTAAAAAGAAAGTCCATTTTTAATCTTCTTTGGCAAAGAAGACTAATGGTCTTTGCCTCACGCATGCAGTCAAAGCATTAATCTCTGTTGATTTGGCTAATTGCTTTCTGTCTCTTGCATTTAAAGAGCATAGAAATATGATTATAATACTCCCTAACAGCAAACTCCACGTGTAAATCTATATGCGGATCATCAGAGCTGTGAGGTTTCGCATGCTGAGGAGGTTTTAATTCGGGGGCCGGGGTGTCGTGTTGCAGATCGATGACGCATCTATTGGACCATAGGAGAACGTCATATTGGCTCCGAGGAGAGGAGGTGGAAAGCAGAGCCAGATGTGAGTGGTAATTGAGTTGGCCCTGTGATTCTTCAGGAAGTGTGTTGGGGGGTATTGAGTGAGATAATCAGTGTGTGAGCACTTAAAAAAGTGTGTGTGTGTGTGTGTGTGTGTGTGTGTGTGTGTGTCTCGTGTGTGTGTCTCGTGTGTGTGTCTCGTGTGTGTGTGTCTCGTGTGTGCGTGTGTCTCGTGTGTGTGTCTCGTGTGTGTGCCTCGTGTGTGTGTGTCTCGTGTGTGTGTCTCGTGTGTGTGTGTGTCTCGTGTGTGTGTGTGTGTGTGTGTGTGTGCGTGTCTCGTGTGTGTGTGCGGGTGTCTCCCCAGTTTGGAGTAATATTGAATTCTGGTTATTAACACTATAATCAGGGATGCACTGATGTGCCGCTGAAATAAAACATGTGAATTCTCTTTTTAGATCATCGAGAACGAGGGCCGATATTACGAATGCGAACTTCTGCCCTTCATGGAGATCGGCAGCGTCTCCCACAAGTACTACCTGCTCAACATCCGCCTGCCCGTAAACGAGCGCAGGAAAGTGAACGTGGGAATCGGGGAGATCAAGGACATCCGACTCGTGGTGAGTGTAGAGTACATTCAGATTCAGTTCTATTCAAGTAAATGTGCAGAATGTTTATTGCTAATATATATGAAATTCAGTAAAGCAGAAATTCAGTGTAGGGATGTGTATCGTGAAGGTTTTAACGGTATTACTACTTCTATCGATACCGCTTATCGATTCGGTACTTTATCTGTACTTTCATTGTGTTTTTTAATTAAAAGCTAATTGAGAACAGAATAAACACACTTTAACCCTAATTCTAACCCGAATCTAAAAAAGTTGGACTTAATTTTTAGGTAAGCTCTGCTTTATAATTTCTTAGTTTTTTATTATTTACTTTTATTATTATTATTTGTAAATGCAGCACTATAGCAGTACAAGTCATTTTAATGTTTAATATTGATTTAGGCTACTGCAAAAAATACTCTAAATATTAAGCCTATATGTGGGCTGTATGTAACTGAATGTGTGTTTATTAAATGATTAACACTGATTTAGAGCCTTTATGTGATGTTTATGTCATTATTTTAACACCGCGTACACACCTGAGGAGGCGTAAAATGAAGTAGAAGCATTTCTCTATATGCACATAATGCACTTTGGCTGGAAGTTTTTTATAATTAGGCACCATAGTAAGAACCGGGTTTCGGTTCCCATCCCTACTCGTGTGACGTCTTTATTTCCTACTCCAGATTATAGAGAGTGGGGTCAATAAGAGTATCAATAAGTGTCTATCAGCAATATCGGTTTCGATATCCGTATTGGTACAATCCCGTTGAGACTCATTCCTAGTAAACCTTCCAGACCTTGGGGAAACATTGTGTGGATCTGTGAGCATCTACAGGCTTGGATTTTCTAGTTTTTTGTGTGAATTCTGTTCCCCTCTGGAGGGAAACAAGGGAAGCAGGAGTCTGCTTCTCCATCGGTGGTCGCATCACTGATGCCACGATTTTACAGGACGTCTGCAGCCCAAACCTGGAAACTTTGTTTATGATCCTCAAAGTGTTTCATTCACCACGAGAGTGGTTGGAGTTTACATTCCTCCCCAGGTCGACGTGAACGACAAATTAAATCGGGATCTTCCTAAACTAAACCGGGATCTTCCTAAACTAAACCGGGATCTTCCTAAACTAAACCGGGATCTTCCCAAACTAAACCGGGATCTTCCCAAACTAAACCGGGATCTTCCCAAACTAAACCTGGATCTTCCCAAACTAAACCGGGATCTTCCCAAACCAAACCGGGGTTTTCCTAAACTAAACCGGGATCTTCCCAAACTAAACCGGGATCTTCCCAAACTAAACCGGGATCTTCCCAAAATAAACCGGGACCTTCCCAAACTAAACCGGGAGCTTCTCAAAATAAACCG
>JBBMFX010000037.1:16491259-16502595 GCA_037832545.1 Rhabdalestes septentrionalis | reverse complement strand
CTCTCTTTCTCTCTCTCTCTCTCTCTCTCTCTCTCTCTCTCTCTCTCTCTCTCTCTCTCTCTCTCTCTCTCTCTCTGGAGAGGTATGGAGAGAGGAACAAGGCCATGATATGGATTGCTGCGATTGAATTAAAAACATTAGCTGTGGGCTGAGGGGATGGATTGTGATGACGGTGCTGGGGGAGAGAGACAGGAGTAAATGGGTTTAGCTGCAGGGGCCCTGAAAGCCAAGGCTAATGGATCGGAGAAATAGAGAGATGGCGGCAGCCACAAAGCCTCATATTAAGCATCATTATAGAAAGCTCCATAAAAATGCAACCCTTGGGCTTAGGGCAGGAGTGTGTGCGGGAGAGAAACAGAGTGAGAGAGATCAAGAAAGCAAGAGTGAACATGGACTGGTCCACACACACCAGTGCATTCGTTCGGTCAGGTTTATCACCGCTACAGCAGGTGCTGTTGTTGATCAAAATTCAAAACGATCCCTACACCTGTTTTTTGATGAGCTTACTTATGCTGTAAAGTTAACACTGCTTTTTTACTGTTTTGTCAATCTATTTTGTTTTAATTGTCCTTAAAACGGCACAATGCCTTTCAGCATTTTGGTGTGGGCCAGACATCCATGCTTAACGGACATTTTCCATGTTGCATCTCTAAATGTGTTTACATGTGTCATATTGGCCCCATCAGACATGATACCAGGATATTTTGCCATCTGTATGCTGCCTAATTCAAATAACATCATCATGACATGTTCACACATTGTAACAGGCCACTGCTGTCCTGCAAACTGGATTAAAAATACATAGAAGAGGTTTTCATATTTGAAATGTGAAGCAATACACATTTCACTTTTGCTTGTGTGTGTGTGTGTGTGTGTGTGTGTGTGTGTGTGTGTGTGTGTGTTCTGAAACGTGTTTGTTTTGCTGCTTGGGCTGGCATGGTTGACCAAGCATTACAAATAGAAGGCCAGTTTTAATTGGACACAGACACATGGTACATGAATGCTTCCTAATGTTTATCTATGGTTATAATGACTTCTTATAATTGCCCTATTTATCTGTGTAATTCCCTATTGAATGCACCTAGAGAAACTCCAGCTATTCTTCTGATTATGAATGAGGCCAGTAGTGTGTAATTACTGAGGACACGGGTGCCTTACTTTTCATTTGCTACTTGTTTTGAATTCATTGCCTTGAATCTTATTTCCTCCATTGTACATACTGTGGCCTCTCTGCTTGCTGTTTTTTGTCTTTGTTTCTGGTCTTTCTGACCGACTGTGTGGGTTAGGTCATGAAATGACCTTCTCTTTTGGGTTCTTTGTCAATAGGACTTCTTTCAAGTATTGATAGCTAAGGTTTCGAGCGTTAAAGAAATTGGACACTATTCACAAAATAGCCACCAACTGCTCAAACACTGGTGAGCAATTAATCAGATGTAGCAACGTCATAGTGGATCTCATTTGTTTATGAAGGGTTTTTTAATGTTACAAAGCAGCTTCACAGATGTCCTTGGCTCCGAGCCCCTGTGAACAGGCCAAAAGCTACAGAAGCAATGAAAAACCTCGAGAAGAACCAATACTCAAAACCTCAGGAAGAAACAATACTCTTTGCATTAATATTCATAGATTTTAATATGGAGTTTGTCCACCTTTGAATTTAGAACAGCATCCACTCTTCTTGGCTTTCCACAAGATTTTGGAGTTTCCGTGGGATTTTGTGCCTATTCATTCTGTAAAGCATTTATGAGGTTGGATTAGAAGGTCTGGCTCGCCAGCTCGGTTCCAGTTCATCCCACAGGTGCTAGATAGGTTTGAGGTCAGGACTCTGTGTGGACCAGTCAAGTTCTTACACACTGAACTCATTCAGCCACGTTTTTATGGAGCTTCACTGGAAATAAGGGGTCTAGCCCAAACCCTGAAAAGGAGGCGCATCGAAAATACTTTTGTTCATGAAGTGTTCGTATATAAAACATTTTTACAACTCTATGGAAAAAGGTTCTATAGGGCCAGAGAGTTTTGTCTATAAATTATAAATTGTATCTCTATAAATATTTCTATTCAAATGGACAGTTCTTTTCAGTTCCTACAATCCAGAGACCTGGTGGGTAAAATTTCTAACATATAATCATTTTTGACAAGCTCTTAGTTTAAACAATAACAGTTGGGTCAAGATATAAGAATTAGGGGCTCACCTATATAATCTCCAGCCCTACTTCTATCTCTCTCTCTCTCTCAGACACACACTCTTTCTCTCTCACTCTCACACACACCCAAACACACTGTGAAACGCAACATTCTGAATATCAAGGTTTACTACTTAAAGAGAAATGAAAGACAAACAAGAAACACACACACACTCACACTCCCTTACAGTTCCGATAAAGAAGCGTTTTACACCCTATTTTTATAAATAAGATGGGAGTGTGAAGAACATTCTGAAGGTGTAAAGAAGCTTCAATTAATGTAAATATTCTGTCTTAAAATCAACCTTAAATCCGCATCATATAATAAACATTCACCATATAGTCACAGATTACCTTTGTTTTATTTAATTTGCAGTCCAAACACCCATCAAACACAAGTTATTTATATTTCATGTGAGAAAAAGCAGCCACACTGAGGCCTTAACACTAAATATAATATCAAATCTGTCAGTATTTAACTAGTAAGACTAAACTCTGGGGGTGTTTACATGAAGCACAGACAGATATCCCTGCAGATTTCTCCAGAGGAGCTAAAAGCGAGTCTCTTAAAAAGAGTGGGAGCTGCGAAAACTTTGAAGTATTAAAGTTAATATGATGTTAAAAATGTTGACTGCTTCATCTGTCAGAACATTTTTTTATATACTGGGGTAGGAGGGAAAAAGTCAGACACATTATGACTGTCACTAATTTATATTTGTGTCTTCATGCTTATATCTTTACTTGTGCCTAATATATATGTGTGCCTAATTTCACAGTACTTTTTCTACCCGTGCATAATGGTGATTAAAAATCCCTCCCACCAGCCCCGCCCACACTCTCATTCCTTTGACATTTTTTTCACAAAACATTTACTTTTGACATTTTTTGAAAGTTGATTTTCTCATCATGATTTGTATTGACAGAACACTATACAATTCATACGTGTGATATAATACAATGTACAAGTATTGAGGTTGTCTTGGCAACACACGTGGGTGTTTAACACAGCAGTGCAATCAACAATTTTTCTCTCTCTCTTTCTCTCTCTCTCTCTCTCTCTCTCTCTCTCTCTCTCTTTCTCTCTCTCTCTTTCTTTCTTTCTTTTTTTCTTCAACAAACACTTCACACGTGTTCAGAACAAACTGACATGTACAGCCATTTCAGACACAGGGCCAAGCCTTCTCCAGCACAACCATATATTTCTCTGTATAAAAAGCCCTAGTGTGTTTATATGCATGCGCTCACTGCTGTTTATGTGTGTGCATTTGAGAGTTTATATGTCAGAGAGAGAAAAGAGAAATGCTGTGTTGTGATACTAAATCAGGAAAAGGAAAACACGAAAGAGAAGGACACAAGGGCAACATAATTCAACTCGATGTTGCAGTAAATGTCAAGTAATGTGCTTTTCCTGCCTCCCTGTTGCTACAGAGTGCCTTGAAGTTGCTGTTTTTGTCATCGCCTTACCGTGAGTGTGTGTGTGTGTGTGTGTGTGTGTGTGTGTGTGTGTGTGTGTGTGTGCTAGTGTCAAGGTGAATGCCAGTTTTTGACCACTTCCCACAATTTTTTACATCTTACAGGGTGACATTAGGGAGTTGAGTGACCATGTCTCTCTCTGAGTGTTTGTAACAGTCCAGTCATGGCCTATAAAAAAGCAGTGAGTGTGTTTGTGTGTAAGTGTGTATGTAAGAGACAATGTCCTTTCAGGTTACGTGAGGAAAACTGACCGGTATTAGCCAGTCTTCTATCTGCCACAGTCATTTTATCAGTGTGGATGCAAATTCAGCACCACACAACCAGTGAATAGAATATCAGGCCTGCACTGTTGCACATAATTTTCCATTTTATGAAGGAAACTTGTTTTATTTATGATATTTCTAGATGCCCAATAAACAACTTTCCAGTGCTATACAATGAAATAAATGGATGAGTGTTTAACTTATAGTATATGGTAAATAATTAAATATATGGGAGGGGGGGCACTGCCTAGTTGGGGGGTGGGCTTCCCCAGGGAGGCTGCGGGACGCCTGTCCGGTGGGTGGGTAGCTTCTGTGGGCTCCGATCCCATTCTCTGTCTGCGCCTGCAGGGCCGGCTCCTGGTGGGGGTACTGTTGCCGCGGGCTGTCTTGGCTCCGAGACGGTCCTGCAGCCTCCGGGGCTGCTTGGTCTCCCATGGGCACCGGGGTAGCATGGTTGTGGCCCCTCACCCCCAGTGCAAAACATTCCAGGACAAACTCAGACTTTACCTGCACACTCACACTTGCACATAAATACACATAGGCACATGCACACACGTATACAGATGCACACACATATGTATACTATGTATATGTATACTTACGTGCACGTGCACACATGTATACTTACACACACATACAGAAACATACACTCACACACATACACATACACACACTTTATTTTTATATATATATGACAATCAGAGGCACACATTCACACACATATGCACACAGTCATACACACATCCACTCACACAG
This sequence comes from Rhabdalestes septentrionalis, assembly GCA_037832545.1. Classification (NCBI taxonomy): domain Eukaryota; kingdom Metazoa; phylum Chordata; class Actinopteri; order Characiformes; family Alestidae; genus Rhabdalestes; species Rhabdalestes septentrionalis. Next base: position 16,497,923 of record JBBMFX010000037.1, on the reverse strand, counting down.
GCACACACATGCATGCTCATGCATAAACACACATACACACATACACACACACAGCTATAGGCATGTACAGAAGCATAAAACTACCCAGAAACAACATACACACCTTACAGTGTTGATGTAGGTGTGTATGTTGTTTCTGCACTGTTACAGTGTTGCTGTTGGTTTGTATTTTGTTCTGTGTTTGCGTAGCTTGTTCTTGTTTGTCAGATGCAGCATTCAGAGCGATGAAACAGTGGCAGCAGTTTTCATTTGGATTTCTTCTTTGTCTTTCCCCCGTTTTCTCAGTGAGCTCCTTTCCTTTTCTCTTTTCCCCTTTTTCACTCTTTCTCTGTTTTCTCTACCCCTGTCTGATCCGGCTTAATTATAAATCAAATGAATAAATAAATAAATAAAAAAGTTCAGGCAGCAAGAGGGGCTTATATTGTTAAAGCCCCACTTGGCAAAGTAAAGGTGTGTGGTGGATCACGGCACCCAGCTTCACATTATCCTTGCTAAGGTGCTAGACACAAAAAAAAAATGGTAAAAATTCACAACACATCGTTTTCCAGATCTGATTTAGGCTTATATTCAGATTAGGTCTCCTGCTGTAATATATGTTTGTGCACATTTTTCCATAAACCTGCCATTCAATGTGCACCTTGCAGGATTTCCTCAAGGTTAATGAACATAGGAGGCGACTGAGGTTTCTGAGAAATGAATGCGGTTTAGAGAAACTGCAAAGACTCTCCGGCATTACTGCCTTTTCTGAAACGTGCCATTCACTTCTCTATAAATACATTCATAATAGCTGCTTTCCACCCACATATGGACAGCAGTAACAATTAACAGGTTGTTTGAATGAGCTTCAACAAATGAACAAGGTGCTTAAATTCTTTAGCTTCATTCCTACAGATGACGACAGAATCCTTGCTCTTCGTGATTGCAACATCTGTCCACGACTGATTTCGCAGTTAATTTAAGTGGATCTCCATTTCACTGTGAGTGAGACTAATGAACACTGCGCGTGTTATTTTGGAAAACAGAATGCAGATGTTGACGAATTTCATAGGAGAACTTCTTTTTTATCCTCTAACTAATGTGCTAAATCAACACAGCTGTGTCGAGGCTCTAATGAAAGAGAAACAGAGCAGCCAAATCAGCGTAAACAGTACAACACATTTTGCATGACTTTCCAAAGAGAATTTAAAGCAATGTGCCCACAAAACACATGTACACGAGTCGCCCTTTTCCACAATTGCACTCAGGCAAGACATGTTTTGTGCTTGAAGTTTGTTTCTTCAATCTCTCACTGCGGATCCAAGGCTAAGTAATGGGAATGAAAGTTTGTGCGTCAACATTTATCCTCATAAAGAATCTTCACAACCGCCTCAAATCTCATCTATCTCTGATGGTTTCACTTTTTTCGTTTCTGCGTCTATTAAAGACAATGACTAATTATTATAAACAGGGACTAGTGTTGCTCACCCCCTGCCACCCCCCCTCCCATCGGTCATCTGGATTTTCAACCACTGGGCCGGGGACAACTAGTGGGCTGTGGAGGCTTTTGATTGGGCCACGAATCTAAAATCCAGGTCCACAGTTAGTTATTTAATATCATCTAAGGTGGCCAGGTGGGACTTGGCAACATGCTATGATAGAAAGGTGGGCCATAATGTTGAAAAGGTTGAGAAACATTGCCTTAGACCATGACAATGTTTGAATGGGTTGTGGAATGGACTAGTTAAACTGATCAGTTCACCAGGTGGCATGTCCTAAGCGAGCAGTTGATATTCATTATATAAGTAAAACTAGTGGTTTCCTGGGAGATCTGTATTAATTGTTCTTGTTTAAGTAATAAATTATTTTGGTGTTAAAGCATCATCACTATTTCCTTCCTTGCCAGACCCTGTACAATTATCTAGTACCTACAAAACCATATTATAAAATGTAATCATGCCATCTACAAAAACTCAAAAGAATAAACAAAACTAGGATTTAAGGTAAGACACTGCACTTAAACAGGGAATGATTTTCTTTCTAATATGAGCTGTGCTGTACACTGAAATATGCATACACTTAGCCTTCTAGCATAAATCTAGCTATGATTAATATATTGGAAGTGGCGAACTCTTAGGCCTCCAGTTTACAGTATTCCTCTGTGATGTTTCCACTTTCTTCTAATGTCTAGTACATAGGCCCTCTAATAATATTAACACCAAGTTAACAGTGAGACACATAAACCTTGTTTGTTCACTCTAGATTTAATACAAACATCTGAAGCTTTTAAAAGACTTTCTATGTTTTATATGAAGCTTATAATTGACATGTTAACTAGTATTGTAAATTATAGCATTATATTAAGGGGAACTTATGTAGGACTGTCACAATATTCCATTTCTAACAGTCAGTGGAAATGCCAGAAATGTCGTGTGGTAATTTATGTATCCAGGACTAAGAGAAGACCTTTGTGACCTTTGTTTCTCAAAGGATTGGTCATTCATTTGAAACTGAAACATGAAAGACAGCTCCAAATTATACTGGCATCTCATCTGAGATGTTGAAATACAGCAGCACTGACAATAATATCAAATAGAATTTATGGATATACACTACCAGTTAAAAGTTTGGACACACCTTCTCATATAATGATTTCTTTTTTATTATTTTCTATAACATAGATTTATATTGAAAACAAACAAAATGATGAAGGAACATATGAAATTATGCTGTAAACGGAAAAAGAGTAAAATAATCTAGAATATCTTTTGTATTAAGGTAATGATGGACTTGTTTTTACGTAGTTAAGTGTTTCTTGCCATAATGTGGAGTAGAACCATAGTGGAACAGGATCACTAACTGTGTACCAAGCGGACCATCACAACTGATGAACCCAAACAAACTACGAAGGCATAAACTCTTGGCCCAAAACACCTGTCAAATAAATACCATTCCAGGTCGATTCCTCATTAATCTGATTGAAAAAATGCCAAGAGTGTGCAAAGCTGTCATCAGAGTAGTAGGTGATATTTTCAATATTAATCTACAATGTAGGCAATAATAAACACAAAGGAAACGGTTAAATGAGAAGGTGAGTCCACCTTCTGGTAGTGTATGTCATGCAAGTTTTCATTACATATATGGACAAACAGTAAACTGTGCTTTCCGACTCATTCATTCCTAAAATCATCCCTGTTTTGTGTAGGTTTCTTATCTGAGTTCTCTCTCTCCATCTTTCTCTCTCACTCTCTCTCTGGGTTGCCTGGTGCGATACTTATACTTTTCCGTTCTCTCTCTCTCTCTCTCTCTTTCTCTCTCTCCGTTCATTCCTCATTATCCTCATTCAGCACTCGAGCGAGAGAGCGGGAGGCTCTAGGGAGCGAGGGAGAGGAGGAGAGCAGAACATTGCTGAGAGGCAGAGCAGGGAGCAATTGGAATTCATTAAGGACAGATGATTGCAAACTTGGCGGGACGAGGACTGATTTAATCACGAGTGAACGCTGGGTTCCTGAAGAACAAGAGCAGGAGTGGGAGGGAGTTCGGGGGGCGGGGGAGCAGCAGGTTAAAACATCCTTACAAAGTATCTGAGGTGTTTGCAGAGATTTATGCGTGGGCTCAGTTTTATGGATTCTGTTCTAAGAAATCTGAGCTTCGGAGATTTGGGTTTTGCTCTTACTTTATGCTTGCAAAAATGTTCTTCAATAAATAATTATCTCTTCCCCCCCTCTCTCTCTTCACCCAGTCTCTCTCATGTTGCTGTCTCAACACAGTTTTTGTCAGGATTTAGTAGTGAAAGACCTCCATTTAGCTGAGAATGTCTCCAGAGTTTTTCTTCTGAACCCCCCGTCACGCTGTGTTGCTCAGTCTGGAACAGGGGGCACCCCACTGCCCCTCCAGCCTTCATATCTGAGAGGAGCAGCATGGATACTACAGTAGGATCCTTCATCCCACAGCAAGGACTGAGAAATCATAATAGCTGGGTATGGAATGGCACATTAGGCAACGTTTGTTATGAGGGCTCTGCTGAAACTATGCCTGGAACACAGTTTGGCCTTCTACACAAATACTCTGGAATCAAGGGCTTTGGGACACCAAGGACACAGTACTAGGGAGTTTGGGAGTTATTCTACTGCTCTGAGAATTCAGATATCCATTTTTTGGATGCATTTTGTTGCTGGGTATGTAATGTAATGTAATGCAATGTATTTAGGATGCAGTAATATGTACTGTGAGTGATTAAAAATATAAATAAAAATATTATAATAAAACCTCACCAGGCCTACCATTCACAAAGCAGTCATGATGGTGGTGTCTGCTCTCATGAAGAAAATAAATCAGGCTCATTCATTTATCGGTTCTCATTTATCGGTACTCCACCAGCTGCCCGGGTGTGTATTTGGGTGTGTGTGTTTGGGAACTTTTGCACCTCTGCATGAATATAAGTGAGATAGTGAAAGTTCACGCTCTTCAGTATGTGTATTTTTCTGTTATCGAGTGTTTGAGCTGCAGGAAGGGAATAACAGTGAGAATGGTAAAGACGGCGCTTGTGAGTGTTCCACTTGAGTGACAAAGAAAAGCATGGAATGTGAAATATGGCTTCTATTTCTCAACCTGACTGAATGAATTCAGCCTTATAATAAAACTACTAGTGTTTAATAAATGGTGCTTTATAAGTGTGTAGTTTATCATTTCACAGGAATAATGAGATATTAGTAAAAGGAGTTGCATACCAAGATAAAGTTCTATGGCTGCACTCATAGTCATAGTTTATATTCTTTATTCCTATTGTACAACATGAGCACATTTGCGAAGTATAATGTTACAGAATTCGTGGTCTGAAGGTAAGTTATTCTATGCTTTGCCCAGATATAAAAATTGTACCTTTATCTGAAGTCTATCATCCTCAAACTTTGTATTGATGTTCCGCTAAGTTTGATGTTCCACTGTTTGATGTTCCACTGTTTCCACTAAGGTCCAGAAATGGATGTTTTCTGCAGTTCAAATGAAGAACTTGGTTGCTTCACTTGTACAAAGGCCACAGAAACACCTGTTGTTCGCTTGGCTTTGTTGATGGCTTGTTGTTGTGGGATTGAATATTTATTGACTTAAGGCTTATAGGTGAGTTTGACCTCCATTAAGTGTATCTGCTTTGGAGTTGGTGGGTTGTGACCTACTTTTATAACTTTTAATTCAGACACTTTTTTTTCCCACATAAACCAGAAGTCACACACTGACCTTTGTCATGGTTGCAATAAAAAAGAATCGTTTATGTTATTGCTTACTATATACACCATTAGAAATGACTATACAGTTCTATAAACTGTAAATTCATGCTGCTACTCACATTCATGCTGACACTCAGGTCCTGTTTTCTTATCTGTGTTGCACATTAAAGTATAGTATATTGTGCAATGCTGCTCAAGTACTGAGGAAACATTTGGTCGTGAGCAATATCATGGTTTAATGTAATGTTGCTGTCATTTTATCTACTTTTTTTTTCTTTTGCATTGTCCTGTATGTCTGAGCACAAACATGTTGTGTTATTTGGACTATGTAACCTGTTATTTTCCTATGTCAATATACCTGTACATGGTTCAGATATCAAAGATCGTTTGATTATAATGAGTGTTTTGGTTTTGTTAATGTTATGCGCTTGCATCTCTTCCTGTTGGGACCGAGTATAAAGCTTATTCAGCCAACAAGTATAAAGCTTATTCAGCTACATGAAAAGTATGCTCCCTGGGTTATTTGTACAATATAGGAGTGTGTAATAAAAGTCTGGGGCCATTGCACTGAATCTGAAGAGCAAATGGCATTTACAAACAGAGTAAATCCATATAAACTGAAAACCCTTTTTTTAAATGACAGCAACAGTAAATAAAGTTAGTTTCTGAAACAGCTGACTCTGCATGCCATCTTGCTTTATTGGTTTATTTGTTTGCCATGCTTTAAATGCAAAGGGATTATTTAAAAGGCCTGCAGTGGTACTGTACCCTAAAATAATCGAAATACTGTGTAACAAGTATCCATTTAATAGGTATCTTTGTGTGTGTGTGTGTGTGTGTGTGTGTTTTATGTGTGTGTGTCTGTGTCTCTGTACGTATGAGAGAGAGAGAGATATGTTGAGGATCTGAAAGAACTGAAGAGTATAGGCTGGCTCCCCAGTGAGCTGTAACATAAGAAATGTACCCAGAGGCACTTTAAGAGCAGACACACACACACATGCACACATGTTCTCTCTTGCTCTCTCCTCACTGGACAACCTTTGGCCCAGTCTGCTTCTGTGTCCGGCGCTGAGATTTATACTTACAACCCACATTAGGAATATCTCTCTTCAGACAGGTTATGGCTTGTTAAATAGCACATGAACAGCAAATAAAGTGGGGTGACCCGGCTTGCATTTGGCATGGTGTCGGACGTGTAAGTGTAAATGTAGCGGCCATTAAAGTGGGCTGCAAATAGGAGGTCCCCTGCTGCTAATGAGGGGCTTTATAGGAGAAGGCCATGCATAACTGAAAGGCTTTAAACTGCTCTACTGCTAAAAGATATTTACTGAAGCAAAGGATCTTATTTTCACACCCCAGGCAAACATGACCCCTAGAGCGTATGTATGTCTGTGAGTGTGTGTGTGTGTGTGTGTGTGTGTGTGTGTGTGTGTGTGTGTGTGTGTGTGTGTGTGTGTGTGTGT
>JBBMFX010000037.1:16470428-16486251 GCA_037832545.1 Rhabdalestes septentrionalis | reverse complement strand
GAGAGAGCGAGAGAGAGAGAGAGAGAGAGAGAGAGAGAGAGAGAGAGAGAGAGAGAGAGAGAGAGAGAGAGAGAGATCTCCATGCTGTCACTTCCTCAGAGGTCTTAATTACCCTGCTAAGCTGTGAGGGAGGGAATACACACTGCTGGGGTGCCCCCTGCTTCTATGCAGGATGCATATTGAAAAGCACACACACACCCTGAAATGATCTCTTTAATACATTTGAAAATGCAAATCGATTAATGTCTTTTAAGATTTATGCAAAAATGATGTTATTTTGTTTGCACCAATCTAATTGCTTTTTAGCACAGTGCACAATGGGAATATATACCAGGGCATCGTATATATAATGGGAATACCACAGTAATATACACACCACAAGGAATATATATACATATATACTGCTAGCAATGTACATTAACCTCATAATTTAATTCGATTCAATTTAATATTATTTATATAGCACTTTTTACAACCAGGTTGCCACAAAGGAGCTTTACAGAGTCCAGGTTCGAGCCCCTAGTGAGTAAGCCGAAGGCGACAGAGGCGAGGAAAAAATCCCTCAGATGGAGGAAGAAACCTCGGGAGGAACCAAGACTCTAAATGGGAACCCGTCCTCCTCAGGTTGACCCAGAGAGAAAGAAAAGACAGAAAGAAAGACACTCATGGAGCAGAGTCTTGCTGGAGCTGGTCCTTCTCTGGATGCCTCAAGGACCTCGCAGGGTTGGCCTTAGTTCACTGGAGCAGGCACGATCTAAGATGCCTCGGGATGGGTAGAAAGATAAAGAACAAATAGAAAGGAATTAGCGTAGTGGCCACTCAGAAACGCAGGAGGCCAGTACTGGAGGATGAGGTTATGGGGTGAGTTGCGTGTATGCCAGACTAAAGAAATGCGTCTTGAGTTTACTTGGGAAACTGTGTCTGAGCCCCGAACACTGTCTGGAAGGCTCTTCCAAAGCTTTGGAGCTAAATATGAAAAAGCCCTACCCCCTTTAAGTCTAGAGAAAAAATTAAGCACTGCTTATGTATTGGCTGCTATGCATTTGGAGGAAGGCTTGTGGAAATTTGACTTTTTTTCTCAATTATTATTCCTTCATTTATCCTAAATAACAAATATATAAGAGCGCCATGTCTTTTCACCAACACAGGTTTTGAAAAAAAGTCCAAACATAGCCTACCCTTGGTGCTTCAGGGCCCAAGTCAACACTGAACTCATGCCAATCACCTGTTTTGGCAGTGTGTGTGTGTGTGTGTGTGTGTGTGTGTGTACATGTGACTGCTAGAGATCATCCCACTAGCTTGCTATGAATGCTTGTTGGAAAAGTGCATGGGTGTGAAGCCGAAGCCAGCACACTCAGCCTCCTCTTGTTAATGGTTCCTTGGAGAGAGGACACTGGGCCTCAGGCTGCCACAGCCTGACTATTTCACCGGCCAGCCCGTGGCGGTCCAGCGGTATTAGCAGGTGTGTCTTTGTCACTGTCACTGGCATGGCGAGGAATTTACAGGCGATGAGGTTGCAGGGCTTGGGTTACAGCAGGACAAACACCTGTGCCCATAATGAAGGACAAGGAAGGGCTTATCAGGGTGTAACTGACTACAGCTTGGGCCTCTTTTTAGTACCAGTCAAAAGAGGGCTTAGTCTCAGGAGGCAAACTGATTCCACTTAGTAACCATGCTATTATTGTTAATGTGCTTCACTGTAGGCATGCTAATAACAGATATTTCTATAATTGATTCATTTATCAACTACTACGTGATGCTGTGGTTAATATGCCTTTTTTAGTTAATCTCCCTGTACACCTGTTCAATTAGCAAAATCTCTTTTATGCTGTGATCAAATAATAGAAGCCATATCGCCCTGTTTGCTTTCTGTAGTGTGCTGCCATTGACTAGAATGACCGTGTGTATCATATTGGGTGCCATTTTAGGCTATAAGCAATCCAAGCATTTGCTTTAGGCCCAAAGGTCAGCAGGAAAATAATGATAATTATATCACTATTATTATTAGCATCATCAACAACAACAACAACAACAACAACAACAACAATATTAATAGTAAATATATGTATCATTCGTCACAATTCAGCAGGAGAATGTTTGTATCAGTGCTGTATGTAGAGAAGTTGGCTGCTCTTCTCCTTCCTGGAGGTCCATGATTGCTTCTTTTATATTGTTTAACCAAATGCATAAAGAAATTTTTTTTGTCCGCACCTTAGATTTATGATTGCCACAGCAATGTCCATGACAATAAATGGATTAAACATATATTTTATTCAGTTTTCACTAATTGTATCTACCCTATTTCACTGTTTATTAGAACACATTTCCAATGGTATGCACCAGACATACACTCATTGTTTGTTTGTCAGGGAGAGCACACTGCACTGCAGCAACAAGAGTCCTTGGACTCCAAGCTTTACATCTGCCATACTCTCCAACATGACCACTCTGAATAAGAGTGTCTGCTCAATGCACAAATGTAAACGTGATGTAAATGTGTGTTACAATGATTGTGCTTTCAGGAGCATTCTCTATTCACACGACATATTTGAAAGGACATCACATCTATCCAAGGCTGTGTTTTATGGACTTTTTTCTCCTGCTGTGTGCCTCTTCTTGTCTATCTGTCAGCAAACTGTGTGTGTGTGCATGTGTATGAGTGTGCATAGCAGAGACAGTAGGGGGCTGTGTGTTAAACAGGTGCTGTTGGGTAGTATACAACCCAAGACAGAGAGCCGACTCAACAGAGCAACTGATGTAGAGGAAATGATGAGCATATGCTGTCAACACATGCTGCCATGTTTCTTCCTTTTTATGTCGGTCTGTTTGTCCATATCATTCTCTTCCTCAGAAAAATAAACTGACTGGTCCCAGACTGCAGGCAGCTTGGTTTAGCTCCTGTAACAGACAGCACACTGGAAGCAGGCAGTGACAGTGCAGAGCAACTGCTGGATTTACAGTTATTCATTTAAAGTTATACGTTTACAGTTAGACATGAACAGTTTTGCATTTACAGTTCTGCATTTGGAACAAGTTCCTATAAGATGAATTGAGTTAAAGATGCAGGTGAATGCAGCATTAGGTGTCTAGTCCGTTGTGTAGAGTCTAGACTGTTGGTGTAGAGTGGAGGGCTTGTCCACACCGTGTGGAAGAAAGTAGTGCTTTTCCTGTGTTAAAACACCCACCCCTCACTGAATGATACATAATCAGCAATCAGACAATACTGCAGAGCCAGGGAGGGACTTGGTGTTCTGAATGGAAGTGGTATATATTTATTTATATTTATTTGACGAAAATATGATGATGAGCTACAGTGTGCCATGACTGAAACATCAAATTGCTGATACATACCACGCTTTTTCTTCCATCACCTCATTCTGGACAAACCTTACACAAATTATCTGACAGATTGCTTTTATGTGTTTCACTTTTACTGATGTGTCATGGCCATAGTCATGCTCGGGCTGAGTATTCAAATATACCCTCGCTCTGTTATTTTTTGTACATGACAGAAATGTAAAGGCTGCATTCGCATTTCCTCTGGGCATTTTGTTGAGTTTCAGTGACAGCCTTCAAAGCAGCCAGTGGTAGATCAGTGAAGTGATATGACTCATTGAAAGAAAATGCAGTTTGGATACTGTACAAACTGATTATATCTAAATAAACCTAAAAAAAATACAAACTAACCAAAACCAACCCTTTTTACAACACGACAGTACAGAACATTGAAATATTCAATATTTTCTGATATTTTATAGTTTTAAATATTTTTTATATTGCATGGTACACATCATAAAATACCTTAAGATGTTCTTATTGTCAAGATCTTGACATTATTCCCTCTTTTTCATAGACGAGGACATTGTGGACCGTAACATACTTTCTCAGCCGATGTAGAATCATTTCTGTTTATTGTACTAAAACATCTTCACAGCTTCAGTGTAGCTGCGGTTCAAACCTATGAAGCTGTGGAGTGTCATCTTCATAGAATCATATTAAGTCATGAATTTGCAAAAAAAAAGGCATTATTGAAAAAATATGCTTGCTATGAAGACTGACTCTCTACATGCAACAAAAATCCTTTAATATATAGTAAATTGCTTTCCTTTTCCTCCTTTAGCATTCCGTTACCATTTGGTCAAGACATTTCCAAGGTTGAATGTACTCACTGAAGTGGTTGCAAGGCTCTGAAAAGGAAGCATTCATTTCCAATGAAACAATATTTTGAATCAATATCTTCTAGCACCTCAAACATTCAAGTTCTCCCCGGCATACAAAAAGAAAAAAGAATCAAATACTTCGCTCTGTCGCTCTATATGCGTTTACAGCAAATACATCTCATTTCCTCACAATGAGACCCAGCGACGAGCTCGGGCAAGACGTGCGAAGAGATTTCTCTCTCTGCCAGCTTTTTGACATTCCGGGCTGAAGGAGTTTGAGCGTGGGTGAATAATACTATCATTACCGAGCGGCGCTTTTCATAACTGTACACAGCCAGCAGCCAGAGCCAGATGAGATCCTGATTTACTGCCTGCTGCCTTCTGCCACAATGAGGCGATGCGGCAAAATTCACTTTGGGAAGCACAGGCTGTTTGTCAGGAGCACGTGCAATGAAAATGTTTACACCTGTTTTAAGACCTAATTGTAGTGAATAAAAACCAGTTTCACACCCTGAGGTGGGAAATGTGCTTTGGTGAAAACCAATCCAAATGAAAACCAATGCGTAACTCAAACGACTGGCATTTCAAAGCAGACAAAACTATTTTCAGATGGTCTCGGTAGTTTGTCTGGCATGTAGCAGAAGGAACAAGTGTTCTACCAAGAGGAATAATTCGATATTCAAAAATGAATTGGAATTTTCTCTTTAACCTGAATGCAGTTGATTGGCTTGTTTGGTGTCTGCTAGTTTTGCAATATAGCAAGTCACAAATTCTTCTTGCCTGTCCGGTGGGTGGGCTCGGGTCCTGCATCCCCCTTGTGCCTGCACCTGTGGGCCGGCTCCTGGCAGGGTGGGGTGCACTGCCGCCTCAGGCCGTCGGGGCCCCTGATCCCTGGTCGCGAGGGCCCATGTCTGGGGCCTCCCCCCTCCGCCTCTCGGGGCCGGCACTCAGCCCTCCTGGGTCGTGTGGCTGGGGTTCCCCGGCCTGAGGTTGGGCTGCGGGTCCTTGCGGCCTCCAGAGCTGCTTGGGCGGCGTGGCTGTGGCCCCTCACACTCACTGCAAACATTCCATGACAAACTACATGTAAGCGCACACACACAGGCATTCACTCACACACATTCATATACACACAATCTCAACCACCCATATGCACATGCACATATACAGACACACGCTTATTCATATATGCACACACTTACACACACATTCATGTACACAAATGTACACACACACATACAACCATGTATATACATAAGCACACATAGAACAACCTGAGAAACACATGCACAAACTCATTGACTCATTTGGACACGCATTCACACACAGGCGCACACATGCACACATATGCATACGTACACACATACATGCACACGTGTAGAAATATAGATAGTCAAAAAAGCAGTAATACAGCTTTCTGTGTACTGTTAGAGCACGGGCAGTAGGAGTGTACGTTGTGTCTGTGTTGCTGTTGCTTTGTATTTTGTTCTGTGTTGGTGTGACTAAACAGTGGCAGCAGTTCTCATTTCAACCTCTACAAGCTCCCTTTTTTTTCTTTTTTTTTCATTTATAGGCTTATTGTATTTTTTTATATTCCTTTTTAAATTTCTTTTTTTTCCAGTTTGTTTATTATATATATATTTTAGTATTATTATACCCCCCTCTCTGTATAGTCTGTATATAGTTTGAAGTGAATGCACCATAATAAAGTACACATTTCTTTGCAAGCTACATTAACCTGCAGTGAGCTAAAGAACTAAATATGACGTGGCTGGTGAACTGCATAAACCTGATTTTAAATCCTTTTAAATCCTCCAGAGAATGATGTTAGGCCGCAGCGTAGTTGTTCCCTGAGCATATGCAGGGAAAGGAGCTGCTCTCGGTTCAGCCTCCTCCAGAGTAAATTGCTCCTGAGCTGTTCACGATGGTGGTTAATAGGGTGTGTTCAGAAGAGGCCATGGAGAAGCACACTGGGCCCTGTGGAGCAGCACTGCTTATATCCCTCAGCCCCAGCTCCCACAGGTGCTAATTGGAATAATGTGTGTAATGAACACACCCTCAATCGGACCCACAATGCTCCATGCTCGCTTAATTAGTGTGACTGGGAGTTCACATGCTGATTAACTTCTTTTGATTCTCCTTATTCAACCACTAATGATCCAATGATAATTAATGCAGTGTTCCAGTGTTATAGGGCTCTCTCTGTCTGCATGTGTGAGTGTGTGTGTGTGTGTGTGTGTGTGTGTGTGTGTGTGTGGTTTTGTGTGTAACTAGATTAAAAGCAACAGAAGGGCCCAATAAATACAATGTCACCATCCTTCTGTTTTCCACTAGGGGGAAAAAAAAATCTGGCAGTGTTCATGGAGAGATTAAGTGAGAGAATATGTGTGTGTGTCATGTGTGTGTGTGTGTGTGTGTGTGTGTGTGGCTGAGATTGTGAAGATGTGGTCAAGCGCTGAGGTTTAGGGATTCCTGCCAAAAGCTGTCAAAAAAAACCTCCCCCCTCAAAAAAAGAAGACAAGCAACATAAAGAAAAAAATTCTCACTCTCTTAACAACAGAGAAGAGGAAAAGCACTTTTGTTTGTGTTCCGCTGTCTGCAACCCAGCATGTGTGTGTTGTGGTTTGGGCTCAGATACTGGTGGTCTGGCTTTGGGTGTGTGTAGCTGAGGCTTTGGAAAGGCTCCTGCAGTCGAGGGTGGAGAGTATGGGGACTTCCAGAAGGGTAAAACCTGATGAACGGCACAGCCGTTACAGGCCACCAAAGGTCTTTTTGAAAGGCAGCACCCGGCAAAGCCATTATTGCTGAATGGTGCTTCAATCTGTTGATTCCTACATTGCTATCAAAACAACATAGTGCCTTTGATTTTTGAGAGACTCTTTCAAAACTTATTTAATTATAAATAAATAAATGTACAAAAGAATTACAGAAATTGTTCGTAAAAATCGTGAATTTAAAGCGGGTTTATTTTTATTCACACTGAACTACAATAAGACTGTGGTTTTGTTACACAATAATAAAAAGAAGATGAAGAAGACAGGAGTATAACAGTGAAGACCATTTAGAAATGAAAGTAATTTTAGTTAGCAATGCTACTGCTTGGTAACAGAATTTTAATCACTTTTAGAAACATTCAAAATAAGTAATGCTTAGAAACATCCGAGACAGATCATTGATTAAATTAAATTATAAAATTAATCTGAGATTTAAAGCTGAATTTAAGAGATGCCTTACATTGATTGCCTAATCTACTTCTCTACTGTTACTTAGGGGGTGTACAGAAGACCACTCTCTGCAAATTTATGATCATAGGATGAAATAGACATGCTTTGATGGATGCTAAAGTCATCAAAGTGCTTTAAAATGTATTAGACCAGATAACCAACAGTGCTCCTGGAGATCTACCTTTCTGCAGACTTTACCTCCAACCCTAATCAATCCCCCCTGAACCATCAATCTGTTGCCTTCAGAAGTCCATGATTAGCTTGATCAGGTGTGTGAGACTAGATCTTCGAGTGAAAGTGACCATTCTGTCATACGAGGACACACCAGAGCACACAGTGTGAACAGCACAAAATGATTCTTCTGTAGGAACACAGAGCCCGGAGAGCAGTGTGTGGGGACGGTACCTTGCTCAGGGTACCTCAGAGGTGCTTAGAAGTCTTGGTAATCGAACCCACAGCTTCCTGATTGCGGGGTGAATGCTCCAACGACAAGACAACTGATGAATTTTGTATTACATCCAATGAACCAGAGCTGTTCTTTCAGATCTTAGGTGCTATGTTCTCTCTTTCTATTTGTTGTCGGGAATCGGTGCTCCTGCATTTTATACAAGGTGTACAGGATGTATAGTTTTCTTAGGAAGTCAAGTAAAAAGAGCATACAGTAGTACATTCTGCTTGTAACAACTTAGCATACAAGCTACTTTGATCAAGCTTCTCAAAATCTAGAGATTTTGTTTAGATGCTGATAATAATACCCCAGTGTTGATCATTTAGATTTCGGATAAAAAGCAAAAAGGTTTGGTTTCTCACAAAGCAGCTCTGCTTCATTCAGTTCATATTATTTCTTGATTTACTTGTAGAAATGTAACTCTAAAATAACTGCAGCTATGGAAACTGGCATTCCATTTCTTTATGAGATATGCAAAGAGAAAAGCAAGGGCCCTAGAACTGAACCTTGTGGAACTCCACGGCAATACCAACTATTCCAAGAAACAATTGTTCCTAAATAGTTTAAATCTTAAGTTGAAGTATTCATTAAATTGTTCTGCAGCAGTGTTCCACCTCTTATTATTCTTCACAGATTTCAGCTTAACTGCCTTTTATTTTCTAAGTGTGTTTGAAGCCTGTGGGTTCCCTATTCTTTTCTAAATATGAGAAAATGCATCAGAGTCGGAGCGCCTGATGTGAGCCTGAACTAATCATCCACAATTACTACCTGACCTCACTAAAAACCCTTGTGAATAATTCAGATCCTCACAGCCATGTTCTGACATGTGCCTTCGTAAAAGAGCTAGGGTTGGGGCAAATCCCTATCGATTTTCTTAATTTCTGCAGTTTTCTGGACACATAGTAGATGTAGGCATGTGCATGGCTCATGTTAATCAAATGACTGGGCTAACAAGCAATATCAACAAAGCTCTTTTGCAGCCTTGATGAGCTCTTTTACGACATGCTCATGGAAAAGCTCTGGCATGGTCTGAAACGACATCCTCACACGCCACACAGCTTGGTTTTGGACGTGGCGGTGTGGTTTGTGCTGCATAGTGAGGTTTAATGGAGGATAACTGAAATGCTCCATGGCTTTTGCCAGAATGGAGAACACTGTCTGGGCAGGTCTGCCAATAGATCGAAACAGAAAACAAACTTGAGGGGGGAAAGCCTTGGAGGATCTGTGAAATATTTATGAATAAACCATGCAGACTCGTAGCAGGTTTTATGAGGGCTGTGTTTTTTTCTGTTACTGCGAGTGAGTGATGAGGGAACAACTCGACGGGTGATCTTCATTTGTTTACTGAACCTGCCTCTAGTCGCTAGCTGCAAGTGATTGATATCCGGCTGATTTGTATTCATTCGGAAGCGTAGTGTATGTTGATCTACATGTAGAGAGGAGAAAGGTCTTTCATCATGCCTTTAACACATGTGGGTCCTGCGTTAGGCTGCTGCAGAACTAGAGTGACTCAGGCCATTAAGTCATGGGACACTGCTAGACCAAGCATGCTCAGATCCTGCACATCTGGGGCGAGCAGTGGTGCATGCAGTGCTGGAGGATTTAAGGCTTAGCATTAAATAAGCAAACTGTCAAACACTTACACTTTATCACAGCTTCTATTACAAACATCTGGTTCAGTGGTTTCTTACATGTTCATTAGTGCAGCTATCATGATCACGGTTGGATTTGGTGTATGTGTAGGTGCCCATTTCTGATGATTCATAAACATTCATCAGTGTGTGGTTTCATCCAACACCTACCGAGTCAAATTGCTGAAGATAATGAGATTTTTGGCATGTATGGGCTTGTTTTGATACATTTTTTTCCAGAAACAAATGCAGAGAAAACAGGTCACTTTTCCTGTTTCATTTGTTAACCATTGTTTTAAACCGAGGCATCATTAGGTCTGGGTATCTACAGCTGCAGCTTGGATTGCTTTATAAATAGCCACAGATATAAAAAATAATGGTAATTAAAAATATAATAAACATGATCGACTGTCATTCTGAATTTTATGGCTTGAGGCAGGCAAATCTTCCCCTAGCCAACAAATTGAAACTATAGCCCCATCATCATACCACCCACCCCGCCTACAAAACCAAACTAGGGCCATAACAATTGCTCTGTTTTCAAATCCAGTAAAATACAGTAACTCTACATTATATTGTAGAGTTAGAGTTACTACAGTCACCCCATGCAGGAGACTCTGACAGCATCTCCTTCAGTGGCAGACAATGTGGGGCAGAGAGATTCTGCTGGTCTTTCCTTCCAACCTCTCTCTGACTCTACAATGACGACAGTGCAGGTGACCACACACGCATAGACAAACTTACACACATCCAATACACCATGCTAGTTTCTCTTAGTTTCTATCATGTGCAATATTATGTAATTAAAATTTTTCTGATGCAACACATGCATGTTGGGGTGAAACTATTACTGCTGGGCAAAATGTGCAATTTAAAATATGCAGCATTTCTACTGTTATTGTCAATACCTGTCAGTCCACTCGGTACCTGTATGTGTGTTTGTATGTGTGTTTGTGTGTGTGTATATGTGTGTGTGTGTGTTCGTGTGTGTTTGTGTATCTACAGTGTTCTTATATTTACTTATATATCCACTCTGTGCATATATATACATGTACTTATTGTGGAAATACATACATGCATACAACTTGTCTACATTTAGTTTACTTATAGCTTACATATACAAATATGTTTAAATTTAACAAAGCATATATCCATATTTATATTTCTAGGTTTTATACTGTGCAATTTTATACTGTATTGTGTTGTAGTGTTCTTTTCTTTACTATTGTTTTCTTAATTTTTGCTGCTCTTACATTTTACTGTCCACTTTCTGGTGTGCCAAAGCAAATTTCCCACTTGTGGGACTAATAAAGGTTTATCTTATCTTAATCTTTTCTTATCTTATTGTACAGAGTATGCATGCTTATTTTCAATGAGAAACAAAATATTTGACCAGAGAAGCCAATATAGTTTTTAGATGACATTTTATAGTTTGTACAATCGATACTAAAATAAAGGTGTTTAGGGTTTTTGGTTTTAGATTTCAATTCTGCTGTGCGAATTCAGTTTCAATGTTTTAAATAAAAAGCATAATGAAGAAAACAAATGAAGGCCTTAAATCACAGCGAAGGCAAAACTAAAAGCTCAGTCATTAGAGTGTTAATGCATTCATAATCCCGTCCCCACCCACTTTACTTTGGTAGGGTGCATCTAAATTCCTAAGGAGGGACTGTGATGCCCTGACACTGTATAAAAACTAGTGTGTAGGAGTCTAAGTACTCAAGAAATGTCGAGGGGTTAATCTTGATCTGCTGAATAAAAGCAACACAGGACGAAGACAAACAGTGTGGAGGCACTTTGCTGAACCACAAGTCCTCTGGGGGCTCTCACTGTACACAACCTCACTTAGACAAACAGGGGAAGTGAGGTGAGTCGTTTATCTGTGCATATCCAGGGGAGAGTCATGGTGGTATAACACACCACACAGCTGATCAGTCCTGGCACTGTAATCTTTCCAGTGGCTGTAGACTTTTGGAGCACTTTAGTGAGAAATACAAGTAAATCCAACAAAAGGCACTACAAAAGATGTGGGTACATGGGTTGGAGTGGTAGGTGGGTATATTGAAATGAATGGTACATTTTAATGTTGCTATTATACTCATAATGGAATGCAATTAAACAATAATATATCATCACTGTTTGGCCAAAACCTCTTATGTACAAAAAAGCAGTTTTTCAGGAAACTCAAAAAACGATGTATGTTCTAAGTAAATGAATACTGTGTCATCAAAATTGGTATAACTATCTTCAACACTTTTCATTTGTTAATAAGTTCAAAATTTTACAGACCCATGTGGAGACTGACCAATAGTTTTATGAAAAAAAACAAAAAAATACAAAAAATGGAGTTACGAGGTTTATGCCAGACAATATGCTAAAATACATGCAATAAAATACTAGATGAAGACAGCTAAACAGCTATTCCATGCTACAACTAAACGTTTTCATAGAAACAGTCAAGTTTGTTCACAGGAAGAACAGCTGAGTTTTACTGGTTGCTGTATCGTTTTAGTTATTGTTAAATGTAGTTTCGCTGTCGCATCTTTTCAGACTGTTGTATGCAGTTTCAGCACTATGGCTTTTCTCCAGTTCTGAACTAGGACTGCCCGATCAAACTTTTGTTTTTTGGGCAGACAGTAACCCAGTGCCCTCTGTAGTTGTTGGCTATGTATACAGTCTGTCTACTGTCAAACTCCAGAGAAGTGAGTGTTTATGACATTTTTGGAAAGATATTATTTATTCAAAACTGAATGATAAGCCTGCAGTTATAAAACAAGCTTTTCTGGAAACAGATAACCAAGATAGCTTTAAAAGGATTCATGCTAATTTTCCCTTCATTTTCTTACATGAGTCGTCTCGCTGAATGCCACCAGAATACCTGCACTTTTCACTCCCCAAATGAGGCCCAAATGAGACAGAAGGTCATTATATGCTGAACTGTCAAAGGAGGCAAAAATGGCATGAATTATTCCAGAGCCTTTTAATCTTTCCTTTCTCTTTCTTGTTTATCTGACAGATTGCCCTTTCCGAATCAATTTGCGGGAAGCGCAGAGGGAGGAACATGACACAGTGGCATTAAGAGCTGATGAGGATGATAATGATGATGTCACACTAGTGTCATTAATCTGAGCTCCCGCTGAAGATGCTGTAACTCGTCTGAACGTGGACTCGTGTAGACTTAAACCACCTTTCTAGTAGGTGGTGGACGTAGAAGTATATAATGTAGTGTCTGAATCTGAGTGGCGAGCTGAATATCTTGTAAAATTCCCTTTTTGACTACTTATATTGACTCTCACAGGACTGCAAAAATAATAGGACTGAGCTTAATCTGTCATCTGTTCCCAAGAACAACGCAAACATCATTCATATTTCCACTTGAGATTTTCAATTTACTGCTCATTTAATGTATAAATCTTGCTTCCGTGAAATTAAACTATCAAGTGAGCTACTGTTCTGCCATTACGTCTGTACTGAGACCGCATGTGCCTGTCTGGGATATTATTGTTCTCCTGGTCAGATGAGCTGTAGGGAGCCATGCCAGGGCCTGCCAGTGTCCAGCACAGTTTGGTCGTCCAGACTTTTCACCATATTTAGCACAGTAGCTGTCGAGGTGGTGAACGCCAGCCAGAGGGCATGTGGTGTAGGTGAAAAGACATATAATTAGTCACACAAAAGCAATACACATGATCCTTGTGATAGGATACAAGGTACTCTTCATGCTTTTGAATAATTGAAATCACTTGTCCTGCATGTGATGTTATTATATAGATGAGTGCACTGAAAAATGCATGAAACGGAAACCGTGACTGATTGATAGGCACAGGTCTTAGTAAGTTAAAGCTACTTAAATGTCTTTTCTTTAGAGAACTAGCACTTGTTAACACTTCACCCCAACAGGCCCTTGTAAATATGTTGTGAATTTTACAGTTGAACGCACAGGTGTTACAAACGTGTTAAACACATCTAGAGCCTGCTCTGTAAAATGTTTGAAAAAATGTAAAATTACATAAAATGATTAATAATATAATGTAAAAAATTGAGATATTATGTGTATCTTTTTAAGGGCAATGTTGCTTCAGGACACAGGACAAAGTGTCTTTGTACACTTTGACTCACATCAAGCTAATTTGTGTAAGTAACCGGTACCAAAAGTGGCCGACAGACGGCTCTCTGTGAAAATACAGCGGTAAAATGCTACGGATTTTAGAAATATGTAAAGGAATAGGAAACCCAACTACAAGATAAAACCCTATAACAAGTACACTCACGGGTCTTTACCACACTCCAACTATTTACATTTTATTTCTATTTAGCAGCTTTAGTTTAACCATCCTGCATATGGAGGTGCAGCACTATCCAGATTAACCCTGACTTCCAAAGTCCCCAGTAGAGCAAACTGAATGAAACATTACAAGATATTCGAAAGAAACATTCAAAGAAAAAAAAATGTGTATTTAAATGTGTCCCCCAAGAAATATACAATGATTTAATCGTTTTATTTTTTCATATGTTTATTGCTAAATATAGTAAATAAAATAATTAAAGACACAACATTACACAGTATATGTCCAGTACATGAGTGTGATCCTTTAGGAAGTTCAGTAGTAGTTATCTAGTTCGACTTAATCCATCCTTCATTAAATAAATTCAGGAGCTGCTGATGGAATAAAAAAAAATCCAAACAACGACTAGAGGAAATGAGGAGGATTTTGGAACTGAACCCGTGTTCTACTCTCCAGTTCACAAAATATTAACTACTTTTGTACAAAAAAAATCTCTTCCTTCCTGCTGCTTCCTTCTTTGATTGTGCTTACTTTAATATTAACTTTACTAGCAGAAAGACACCTTATCCCACACTGAAAAAAATTTAACAATTTGCAGATGTGCTTAAGCACAATATTGTACATATTTGAATGTAATATGATATTGTATAGAATAAAAAAGATAACTGGCACTGAAATCACCCTAAATGCTTCTATATTGGAAAGGTAACATAAAAGCTCAATAAATATCCCATCAGCACTGGCTGAAGACTGTGTTGATTAGTGCTCAGTATTTCGTTGTGACTAGTGTGATAATAGACCGGGGCTGTTTGAAGACTACAGTTAGCGGCACCTGAAGGCTAAAGTGAGTGAACGCTAGCTGAGTTGGGTAATGAGCTAGCTGCGCCTGGCGTCCTGCTGCTCTACCTGCAGTGGAGCAGATTGGCCGTGCCGCGGCGAGTTAGGACTGCTGAGGAGACGAAGCGTCACATGACAGATGGGCCGACAGCGAGCATGTTGGCTTACAGTCGTCCACCACCACCGCTTACACACCGGATGAACACACTTGAACACCCATACAAACAAACATGCCTACAAATATTATCAGTGCCCCCTGGCTGAGAGCATATGAACTGACAATGCTATGATGCCATGGAGCGCAACTTTTCATAACCGAAACTAGAGTAAGAAATGAAAAAATATACATCCCTCCTGTATCGCAAATGCAAGAGGGAAATTGTGGTTTTTTTCTATATGGTCCTCTTAGATATTTGTAGGTTTTTTGTAATAAAATATCCTATTAATATTTTTACATGAACAACTGTAATCAAATAGGCCGGTTGTAACTGTGGATTATGTACATGACCTCAGTTCTGATTGGCTCCTCTGTAGTGTATCTAGTTCAGAATGCAGTTGAAACTCTTGGGATGAAACTCTCCTTATAACTTCAATGTGAACAGGCCTGAACAGACAGATAGGGTTTTGCACTAGATGCACTTTTGTCGATTTGCAAAGATGCTGACACAATGATTATATTTTTATTTAAAGGACAGTAACATGTTAAAATATTATATGCTATAATCTTAGTATAAAATACTAATATGGCAGCATGTTCATCAGTAAAGAGGCTGCACATTATGATGCATGACCAGCAGCACTAGTAAAATGGAAAGGAGGAATGTGGACTATTTTTGTCTCCAATGAACATCCTGTCATATATTTGGTCAGATCTGATCAGAGAGGGACAAAACAGTGATCCAGGCCGGGCTCTTGCATGTGCCACTTATGCAGGCTTGGTTAAACCCTACAGGGGCGAGAATGGTATGACTTGCTGGTTAGACTGTAGAAGATATCTAAAGAGATCCCTGAAGAGATCTTCACAGTTGCCCACTTTTAATTTTACTTAAAGGATCATAGCTAATGCAAACCATATACACTTCTCTTTTTTTCCCCCATATTTTCTGCCCAAACAGTTCTTGCTCTCGAATCCCAGCCCAGCTGCCCAGCTCTGAGGCAGTCTGCTTTGCCAATTAACCTATCCATGCTCGGCCCAGATGTTCTGGCTGGCTGCCTACCTATTTTTGTCTAGGGAAATTATATA
>JBBMFX010000037.1:16437963-16452645 GCA_037832545.1 Rhabdalestes septentrionalis | reverse complement strand
ACACACACACACACACACACACACACACACACACACACACACACACACACACACACACACACACACACACATATCTCCTGACACATACTCACACACACACAAAAACACACACAAACACACACACACACACACACACACACACAGACACACAGACACACACACATAGTCTAAACCTCTCCAGTTTCACTCGTATCCAGGCATGAATGCTAATGCATAATGCTTGACTCTCATTCTATTTATTCCATGTACATTACTTTGTCCAAGGTTACAACATGCACTTAATACCCAATGAATGCAATTGTGTTAGGGACATTGTTGGTATCAAAGCATTATTTGTTATTTGCTCTCATTCAAAAACATATCAAAAGACTATAAATGAATGAGACATGCAATGTATAGAGAGCGAGTAGTATTTAAAGACTACATTATCTAACACATGGTGAATTCCATTGATAGAAATGACAGAGAGAAGTGATTTCTGTACAATTAATGATACATCCCCTTGTTAAAACCTTGAAATGCCAGAAGAGAAGGTACATGCTCAAAGAGTAGTAGTTAATCTTGTGTGGGAAGTGAATATAACATAGTAATGTGTCATAACATGGCAAACACAATAAAGGATAGAATAGAAATAGCATAAATCAACGTTATCACAGCATTCACAAAGTCAAGGCTTATACATTATACAACAATATAATGCTCGGCTGACATATTTGTATTAAATGGCTAGAATGTAGCATGTTTTTTTTTAGTTATTATTATAGGTTGTTATTGGATTGAGCACCTGCTTAGTTCTCGTATTATGCCAAAGAATAGTAGGTCTCATGTTATGACAGCTTTGTCACTTTCATTAATTCCATAGCTTCATAGCTCACGTTTTATTCCATAGCTCCAAAGCTCATCTTCTTTATTCCCACTGCAGAAAATAAATAAAATATTTGGATACCACATTGCTACTTGTACCAACATTGAGAAATTAGATAATTTTTTTCTTTGTTTACTACCATTCATTTTCTAAACTTCTCTTAGCTGTATCAGGTTAGAAAAAAATGGTTACCACTGGTTTCTGATGATGATTTAATATACTCATTGTGGTCAAAAATAATGAGACACCTGTTTTTCATGGTTTGGGTTAGGCCTCTTACCTCCAGTGAAGGGTAATCTTAATGCTTCAGCATACCGAGACTAGTTTGTGGACACAGTTTGGGAAATAACCTTTTCTATTCCAGCATGAATGTGTCCCAGTGCACAAAGCAAGCTCCATAGAGAAGTGGCTGGATGAGTATAGTGTGAAAGAACTTCACTGGCCCACACTGAGCCCTGACCTCAACATCATCCAACACCTTAGGGATGACTGGAACAGAGATTGTGAGCCAGGTCTTCTCCAGCATCAGTGTCTGACGTCATAAATACTCTACAGAATGAATAGGAACAAATTCCCACAGAAACTCAAAACTTTTGTAGAAAGCCTTCCAAGGACATGGGAAGCTCCAATAGCTGCAATGTGGGGACCAAATCCAAATTAAAGACTATATATATGAATGCAATATCATTAAAGTCCCTGGTGGTTTATTGATCAGCTGTCCCATTACCTTTGTCCACATGGTGTTTTTCGTTGGCCAACTACTAAGGCGATGCAGAGCACAGCTCAAATCTACAATGAAATGTCAGCCACAAGTGCAGACTCGCAGCATCTCACTGTCAAGCCAGGTGTCATTCACTTCTGTGAAACGTTTTTAACAGCCTGGTGCAAAATAACGTTTTGTTTATCATCCTAAATGCTATTTATTGAGGGGTGACAATGATTAGCAGTTTCTTCAGAGTGACAAACTGAAGCAATCTGTGAAGTTCACAACTCCGCATTGTGATGCAGGAGCCTATTTCAGCCTATTGCCTGAAGATTTACCATTCAGGCTTTGTGATCGCTTGCTTTGCATGTCAGCCAGTCAGCCCCATCCTTTCAAAGTAGGCGGTTCTTGGCCTCACTGAGTGACAAAAGCAGCCAGACTCGACTGATAGTCTGGCTTCTGAGACTACTTTGGTGTGTCAGGGCCCTCAGAGCACTTCTTCATTTTAAATCCACAACATCATTTGGAAAGCGTATCTCACCAGCTGTGCCCTGAAGTGGATCATTTTATGCGCCGCGAAAGATAAATGTATCTGCAGAATATTCGCAATTGGCCCAGAGAACTGTTCTAGGAAACTGAAATCTGTGCGTGAAAGCCCCCAGTAGGATATTAATTCTCACACTATTTGTATGTGCAGGTGTGACGCACAGCTATCTCCTCTTGGCGTTCCAGGAGTAGAAGGAGGCCACTTGGCTACTTACTGATGCTACATACTAATTCATCATCATCCGAGGCTTTGCCGAGAACTTAATTTTGTTAAAATATGTATCTAACTAACCAGAAACAGCCATCATTATCCTGTTAAATCACACACACACCAGTGTTCACACTCAGAATGAGAAACCTCCCAATGCTCGAGGCAATGTAAATGTTACGCATATGTTTGCATTTGTTTGTTTGTGTGTGTGTGTGTAGTACAATCTTCCCTTTTTTATACACTTCTGGACGATCCATGTGTTGCACAATGTAAGGTCCATGTTGCCATGTTGCTAAAGAACCAATTTAAAAAATGAAAATACAGATGTGACTGCAATGATTGTATGATTTTAAAGATAACCTAACAGCACACTAAACTCTAGAAATGCTCAAATTCTGGTTATTTGAGCTTTTCTAGATGTTACCACTTTACTGTGCTCAGTGTAATGGAATATATTTTACATTTGAATCACATTCATGCCTTCAACATGGTAGTATGTCCCTGTTATGTTCCATTTTTCTTTTTGTTGGCCTGTTTGCATTGATTTTAAAGTAATATGGTGTTTTTCGCTCAGATAAACAGCTTAAACTTGCTGCTTCTAATTATCATGCAGTAATTTTCTAAATAAATGCAATGAAGGCTTTTTAATGGAAGTTTAGATCAAATAACAGGTGCTGCATTATTCTAACCCCATCACCAACCAGTGCTTTCTGAGGCTTACGACTCATAAATAAATAAATAACAGACGAGTTATTCTTCGAAAGTTAAAGTTCACTTAAGAGCGAGGAACTGAAGGCCGGACCCACAGAGGGCTTAACTAAGGTCTGAATTCAGTGTAAATTTTCTATTTAGACACAACCGTATCTTCAACAGATACAAAAAGTTGTGTGTGTGAGGGCATTTATGTGTGTTTGTTTAACACTGTGGTTTTACGGCATGCCAACATGATGAAACAGGACACGATGATTATCGCTTCCCCACCCACACACACACACACACACATACACACACACACACACAATAACGCAATAACACAAACCACATCATTAGTGTGGTATGAGAATCGCCCTTCCACCTACCGATCTCCACCCGATCATCTCTCTCTCTCTCTCTCTCTCTCTCTCTCTCTCTCTCTCTCTCTACTTTTTCTCGCTCACTCCATTTTTAGTTCCTGCTCTTGCAAGGAACCCATAAATTACACGCTGACAGCGGCTTTAATTTGTACAGAGTACGCTTGACTGCTTTCTCTCGCATACTCACACTCTCTCACACACATACCACATGGCCAGGCAGGCTGCCATAATGAGGTCAATATATATTCATTGTAGCGTCACGTGATCTGGGAGATAACAGTGGAATGCCTGCCCCCTATTATTCCCCGGTGGCCGTAAAGAGGAGTTGACTGGCAGCTGGTACAGCGGGCCATGCTGGGAGGCCCTAAAGCCTCATCACTAATGCATGGCTTGGGCAGCGGCATGATTTAACTAATCATACACACTCTTTCATCCTACGAGTGTGTCAGGGGCTAGCAACACAGCCACTTTCATTGCTTGCCAGTGCTGCATAATTGATGACCCTGATGTCATCCTTTCAGCAGAAGCCTGGCTCTGTTCTCATCACTTATATCATGTTGTCTTAAAAAGTTGAACTCGCTGTGGCTAATGTGATCCCTCTTGCTTTAGTCTTGAGCTTTTAATACCTTTTTTTTAGCAGCAGACAGAAACATAACACTTGAAGTACTCTTATCCAGAACCTTCATAGCCAGAAGCAATAAATGGCCCTAGAGACTGAAGGGTTGGTTATTTTTCATGCGTGTTTTTTTTCAGTGATTACAGTGGCCGTAATGAAATTATAGCTCATAGCATCCAGCAAAGCTCTTCGTGCCACGTCTTGTCAGTGATTACATAGGAAAACATATGTCAGTTCATGCCGCGTAATTGACTTCTCCATACTCCGACCACAAATGCGTCCTTTCGTAGCTTTTGATGCCTCTCAGGGTAAGCTTTACAGAACAATGGCACACCTGTCAACCTGACTCTAGCAGAAACAGGGCGTTGATGATGAAAAACCTGTGTGATTGAGGAAAAACCATGAGCCCAGGCAGACGTTTATCACCGAGCCTAATAATTATCTCAGAGGATCACAAGTCTGCATGTACAAGGGTGTGTTTTCTTTGTGCTGTGTGAACAAGCTGTCTCCCTTGATCATTTTTTTTTTTCTAATGATAAGTACCTGAGACGCTCTGCTACTTAAACACCCACGTGTGAGTTTCTGATGAGGGTTGTTTGGCTGCTTGATTTTGAAAGTGACATGCTAGGCTAACAATAGACTCCATCCTTTTATATGCACCTTTAACATTAAAATAGACTCTACATTTAGGTGAGTTGTCCACTACACCAACTCATGAGGCTGATTTTTGGAGGATTTTTGTCACAAATTTGCCACAACGTGGCTTAATTGGCCCATAGATAAATTGATAATGCATTTTCAGGCTGACACAAAATATAGTAAGTTAGTGAAAATGGACTGAGACCTAAATCATGATAAGCACCTGAGATGCTGTGCTACTTAAACACCCACATGTGTGTTTCTAATTAGGCTTATTCAGCTGCTTGATTCTGACAGGAACATGCTAGGCTAACGGTATCTATTTTAACAGTGTCATCATGCAAATTAAATATTTAACATTAAAAAGACACTCAAACTTTAGGTTAGCTGTCTCATTAAGCTGATTTTGGGCGGGAATATTTGACACAGCAAGGATAACTTTACTGGGCCCATAGAAATCCATCATTTATTCTCAGGCGGCCAAAAGGTATGGTAAATGAAAATGGAACTGACTGAACTGACATTTTATTTTGCAAAACAAAACAATGACTTCTCAGACAAAATGTTACTGGTTTGAGTTTGTATCATGCTGTGCAGAATTTCTCTCCACCTGAATATCACTCCACTGGAGTGGGAATGTGTCCAAAAGATTTATTTTAATATACTCACGACAGCATATCCAGCCATTTACTTCCCTCAATGTGAAGTAGTCTTTGAGTGAAATATATTGCGCTTCATACTGACCACAACAAACAGTGATATTTTCTACAGTTTAATCTTTAGGAGGAACCGATTAATCAAACTATTTCTAGACAATTTGCATGGAAATTGTCCTTTTACTCTCCTGTTTTAATACAAGTTGTCCCCCAGTGTTTTTAGATCATTTCAACTAACAAAACGATCAAAATAGATTCAATTACATTCTTATATCCTTGCTATTTCTACACCAATTATTGCTTTTAGTAGGTAATAAAGAAAATGTCCAGTGAGACTAACACCTTGTTTACACTGTCAGTTAAATGTGACCCAATTCCAATTTTTTGCTCATATGTGACACAGATCGGATCTGTTCCATGACAGTGTAAACAGTAAAAAAACGCATTCAGATATTTTGAGATCAGATTCAGGCCTCTTTCTTATATCGCACAGAAATCAGATATGTGCCAGTGTGACTGTCATGTTAACAGGCAGATCTGATTTCCCAGGCGTTGCATTCTGTACGTCATTAACTTTGCGATAGCCCTCACCAGTTGCAAGCCACAAGAGCGCAACCCCGAGGCGCATCTGCAAAGGAGTGGCCCGGCAAAATGTTGTGTCCTTGTAAGAGAGGAATGCAGACAATAGTTGACACAGCAAATCGAAAGTTGGCTCGATCAGTCTAAAATTTCAGACACACTGCTCCTCGCTAAAGCCTCGCTAAAGATTCTCCAACCAATCCTGAGATCTCTCCCGCACCCAGAACTTCCTCGGAATGGTTGAGGCCATAATAACTCAAATGTATGCAATAATTGCCCTTTTCCTTCTCCTCCGCCTCAAAATCATGGTGTTATTTGGCGAATTTTGCATATCACAGAGCTAGCATTAAGCATATTTTGTGGTCCTCCATCTTGGCTACTGTGTGATGTAACAACCCACCTTTGCTATAGCAAGTAAACAAGCAAATTGGAAACGGGTCACAATTAAATAAAAAAAGGTAAGGTAAATAAAATTGGATATAGGCAACAAATCAGAATTGAGCATCAAGACCTGCAGTGTAAAGGAGGCCTTATACAATATACTGTATGGGAAAAAAGTATTGGGCTGTCTGATCATTACACGAACAGGGACTTTCATAGCATTTGGAGAGTTACGGTGGAAATCTGTGCCCATTTATTCTGTGGACAATTTATGAGGTCAGGCACTGATAATGGGCAAGAATCTCCATTCTTGTTCATCCCAAAGGTGTTGGATGGGGTTAAGGTCAGGACTCTGTATGGGTTCTTCCACACCAAACTCATCCATCCATGTCTTTATAGATCGCTTTGTGCAGTGAGGCACATTCATGCTGGAATAGAAAAGGTTCTTCCCCAAACTGTGTCCACAAAGTTGGAAGCATGATGTTTGCCAAAATGTCTTGGTCTGCTAATTTATTACAATTGTCCTTCACTGGAAGTAAAGGGCCTAACCCAAACCCTGAAATACAGGTGTGTCCCAATACTTTAGTCCATACAGTGCCTAACACAATAGTAATGTGGGATTAAATAAAAGATAAATAACATGGCTGGGATCCTTGAATGTTTGATTGTGTGGTGATGTTTGTATCTGTTGACAGAAACGTGAACCTGCATGAGAGGAACTTTTGTCAGTGGCTTGTAAAAATGAAAATTGCTTTTATGAACATTTGCACCAACAGTCAAGTACAGTCTTGTGAAAGGCTGAGACTTTATTATTGCAGCGTTAGCCTGTCAGCATTCTTCTAATGTGCTCAGCCAGCTCTAGCAAGGGCAGAATTGATCCAGTTACAGAGAACATTAAGTATAAACCCATTGAAGGGTCTATGAGCTGCAACTAGTGATGTTCAACTGGCAGTTCCTCATCTTATAGCGTTTCAAGGGCACATTTCAGCTACAAAAACTACACAATCAAAGCAGTGGTTTTGAGTCACATGTCCTCTGAAGTTGTTGGTACCCATAAAAAGCCTGTTCTTAATATACTTTCAGCTTCACTCAGCTGTTCTGACTAATACCCACTGCACACTGTCCCAGGTTGTCAGAGACATCCAATAAGACAGTGAAATCCTCAAAAGTAAGCACAATTTTTTGACTTCCTCAATCAGATATCTCAGGCCTACTTGCAAACTGTGATGTCCTTGTGAAAAATGACAATTCAAAGAATTCCTATAAAGGAAAAACACATACATTGAAGCTTTCACCCACCAGTGTCGGCAGTGGACAAATGTGTGATGTCTGTTTATGCTCCCGTTAAGCCCAGAGGTAATAAATTAGGTGTTAAGGGTTCATATTTAAACACACAGTCATGCTGAAATATACATTATGTCTTAACCTTAGTCATCCCCATTTAGACCCAGACTTCAGTGTCTAAGCAGCCACTTTAGATGGATCAGTCAACTGAAGCTGGCTCCGAATCAGAATGAACTGAGCACTGTAATGTTTTTCAGAGTCTCAGGCCTGGGAGTTATTATGGGGGGGATGGGTGGATGGTTGGGGGGGTGGGAATTAATTTACGGATATCCCCTTTAAAAAGCCATGCATGATTAATGAGGGGTAATTTCATGCTCCGAGCATCAATTTCCCCCTCAAATTATATCTATTCCCCAATGCTTCATCATCAAAAATGAATCAGCTGTAGCCAACCCTCATAACCCTGATGGGCCTTTTTCTGCATACCTGCCTATGAGCTCTGTGTTTGGTCGAGATTGGCAGCGAAAGATAAGAAGGTCAGGAGAGCTCCAGCACATTCTTGGGGGAATCCAACCAGGAGTGGACAAGGTCAGGAGTTTAAATGCTCCTACAAGGAGACTCATGTGTTTGCACCTGAAGCTGTCAGCAAGTCAGAATGCCTTTCAGTTTTTCATTAATCAAATACGACATATGACATTTTCATAACTTCCTTTGCTCCCTGTGGTAGGAACTATGGATGAGTTGTGTTTAAATGGATGCTCAAAAGAATGAAGCCAAGTTAAACAAAAGTTTCACTTACAGACCAGCTCTCTGTTTTATTAGTTGCTGTTCAGACATGTGAACTCTTCCCTGAAATGAGTGAAATCAGTCTTGAGGATGCTGGGAGGGATCTGATAGTCATGTTGTTTTCACCTAATGCTGCTCAACATCCCCCGTCCTCTCAATTTAGTTTTAACATTCTCAAAGCAGTGGTGCTGTCCTATATTCTGATTTTCTATACGGCTCAGAAGTCTTCATTAAGGTGACTGAATCTTGATTAAAAGCCAGTCATATTTATTTTGGCTTGACACTGAAATCACTACAGGAGCAGCTGTTGGCCTAATTGTTAGGGAGTTGCTCCTGTGTTCAGAAGGTCGTGGGTTCAAGTCCCAAGACTGCTAGTGGTACCTCTGAGGTAGTCGAGGTGTTGTGTTCCTGGCTGCCTGCTGCTTCACTTATTGAATGAGTTAATACAGAGAACAATTCCATGCTGTTCATGTCAGATGGATGGACACTTTACACTCACGATTCTTTAACATCGCAATTTTATAATGAACAGTACTTACCACTTAGATAATAACAAAAAAAATAATAAGTATAATCAGTTATTTATAAGCAGTGCCTGTATAACTTGCTCTGTTAAGTGTAATTTCAATAAATATGTGTGAAACATGTAAGGGCAAATCTTATAAGCGTGACCAAACAGAAAACAAGGGCTTGAACTTTGTTGTTGCCCAAAAATCAACTGTGGCATATATAGAGCTTTAATATTGCCATGGCAAATTTTCACCAGCACCAGGGGGTGCTTAGTGGGATGATGTAGCTTTAGGACACTTACACATGGACTCTTATTGGTGTAGCTTGGTGAGTTTGCCCAAATAGGGAAATCAAGCCCCAATTTATTGCATTTTTGTGTTTACTGACAATATTTTACAGTATTTCAGAGGATTTATCTTAGATTCAAGCTAACTCCTTTGTATGCTATATGTCCTTAAAACATCAACAGGACAGAATAGGATAGTTTCATGCAAAAAGCAAAACAATAATGTCATATAAAAATAGGTGCTTAGTTCCACTTATCCAGCTCACATTAAAATGGCTTTAAGTGCACTGGCCATGTGTCCTTTCTATCAAACACATAGAGCTCTAGGCAAAAAGTGTTCCGTGTACTGCCTGTATGAATGGTCATATTGATATATTACTTTATGAGAGGCATTGTGGTAACTGCTTAAGATATGAAATGCTCTACACTAAATTGTGCACATGGTCAGATAGTATGGTGGTGTGCCCACTGTGGTCAGCATGCTACCACTGCGATGCTGTGGTATGCACTTAAAGGAATAGTTTGGTGAAGATGAACTTATCCCAGGTCCAGTCAATCAGCATTCAGTTCTTTATTATGGATGTACAGATCTATGGATGTGGTTCATGATCTTTCTGAATGCCAACCCTCATGTTGTGTCAACAACTGCCTGTGGATGTGAAGTTTGTTCATTTTGTTGTAGATAATAAATTAATTCATACTGTGCCGGAAAATGAGGGTATTAATTGGGCTAAGATTAGATAACCTGTTATTAGGTGGAAAATATGCATAATATATACAGTAGCAGTCAAAAGTTTGGACACACCTTCTTATTCAATGATTTCCTTTTTTTTTTCTTATTGGCTACATTGTTGATTAACGTTGAAAACATCACCTATTGCTCTGATGATGGCTTTGCACACTCTTGGCATTTTTTCAGTCAGATGCATGAGAGATTGACCTGGAATGCTATTTAATTAACAGTTGTTCTTTGACTAGCATGAACAAACAGGTAGGATTGGGCAACTTGGTGTCCTCATATTCAGCCATCCTTGCAAGATTTGTCAACTCCAGTCTACAACTGATAGGAGTATACATGTGACTAATCAGTGCTCGTCAGTTGACTTATCAGTGCTCGTCGGCTGTGCTCGTCACTCGACTTATCATGTCTTAATTTCAAGATGGAGGCGACTGGAAACTTCACTGAAGGTATTGTCTGAATAAACTGTTTTTTAATAAACTACCTCTGCACTTTCAAATTTCTCAATGTCTTATTTTAAATATCAGGGCCCTCAGAATTCTAGAAATGAAGTGTAGAGCTACTTTAAGCCTGTAAAAATAGCGATTTATCTGCACTGGCTATGTGATGCTCTAAAACGCTACCGTTATCATCCTAGTAGTTAGCATTGGCTAAAAACGCTGTTTCGGAATGCGGGGGGCGAATGAAGGTGGGCTACTCAAAAACAGTTCAATACACCCCAGGTCCATTTCACACTGAAATTCTTCTTTAATCTACAAGAAAAAACATTGAATGAGAAGATGTTATCTTTTGACAGGTAGTGTATGTCCTCAGATACCAATTAGCAGTAGACATTAAATCATAAAGAATGTGGATGACTATTGAGTTTATAGCAGCTTTGTCTTTGCTGCTGCAAACCCAATATGAAGCAATATTTGGACACTAAACAAGACTTTGCTGATTGACTATATCTGGATTTCACTTCTTGAGTCTCGCTAACCATAATTAAATATAATTACAAGGAAAAAAGGAAACTTTTAATTCTGTTTTTGTTTTGCTTCTATTAAGTACATTTGGCTCAATTAAAGTATTGCACTTGCAGTTTTGACTGTTTTGCATTTGACTGGAGTGTACAAAATGTGGGAGTGTTTTTTTCACAGTCTGTTTGAAAGATTATAGGTATTTCCTGGTTTTATCTGGCTATGGCTACTCAGAGGTGGTCCACACTCCCAGCATCCTCCCTGGAAAAGCCATAGCTGAAGCTGGTGAGACACAGTTGCTCTAATAAGCCTTTCTAATGAGAATCTGCCCCCCTTGCAACAAATCTTCGCTATAATTTGTACAAATCTAAGTAATCTCTGGTCTCTATAAAGGTCAGTTTACACCCAAAGTGTTTAGGAACGTTCAGAACATCTTTTTTTAAATTAATGTTTCAGTCCACACTCAGACATACCCCATACTTCCATCAAATCAGTCCTTCTATCTTGCCTCATTTGTTACATACCACATATTTCAGATGCTCACATTAATAAAGCACTACCATTACTCCCTATGAGTTCTTTCAAATCAAACTCTCCCAGTTTCAATAGTGTTTAATTGCTGTGAAAGTCATAATCACCTACAGGGTTATGATCTCATCTGCACTGTGCTAATTATGTTTGTACTATCATAGTGTATTAATTAATTCCATGATACCATCAAAAAACATTTGACCATGACTTTGTTGCAATAAATGTATCTATAGGTGGTGACACAACCCGATCTCACAAGTGTTCGTGCAGCCATCACGAAACACAATTTAATCAAAATACGCGCTCCAATCTTGATTAAGGGCTTTTTGCCATGCTAGGACAATGCTACACTACCCTAAGTTTTCATGAAATCACCAGTATTTTGAGTTAAATTACCTGTATCTGCGGTAACGGATGACTCTTACGGTTAGGTAAAGGTTCAGATTAGGGTTAGGGTTAGGTAAAATTTAGGGTAAAGTTATGGTTATATTTAGGGTTAAGGTTAGGGTATGGGTAAGGTTAAGGTTAGGGTTGCAGTTAGGTTTAGGGTAAGTTTAACATAAGTTTAAAGTTAAGGTTAGGTTAAGGTAAAGAATCCACTCTCTCTATTTCTCTCCTACTCTCCGGGTAGTGAACCGTGATCGGAGCACATATTTTAATTAAATTGTATTGTGTGATGCCTGCACGAAAATTCGTGAGACCAGGTTAGGTCACATTATGTTGTAGTTTGATTCCTGCTCTGGTGATATACAGCACAACACACTTGGGCAAGACCCTTAACTCTAGATTCACCTACGTCTGTAGTAAGCAAAACATTATGGGTAAAAGCATCTGCCAAATCCACTAAACATTTTAAACTTGCTGAAAGAATTCAAAAATAAATGACAGATGAAACACTCCAATTCCGACCTGAAGTGTTTACTGAAGTCCACTGAATCGAAAGCAATGTGGATTGCACAATTTGTCACCTTTGTTTCACGGTCCCTGTGATTTTGTGACGCATAAGGTATGAATGTGATAGGATGAGGGTGAGCCAGGATTTCTCAAGCATCATTAAAGCACCTCCATCATTGTGAACCACTGAACATGCAGTATTATCAATTGTCTCAACACCAAGTGCTCGATTCTGTCATTCAGCATTTCCTGAGCTGGGGAGAGTCATGATGCTGTGCTCCTCATCCAATGAGAATACGGTTTCAATTAGTATGCTTGGGAGCTTTCTGGAAACGACAAATATCTTGGATATGATTGGCAGATTGAGTTTGCATCTTTGCCCTACATGGAGACACTTACTATATAATCAGATCAGTGGCTTGGCTTGGTTTTATTTAATCAAAATAACAATAAATTGTGTGTTTTATTCTCTTACTTGGGTGTTTGTCTTTATCAGAAAGGTGGTGGGACACATAAATTACAATTTGATTTTCAGCTTTTTAGATCACATCCTTTAAATGTGAAAAAAGCAACATTAACATGGAGGAGTCAATTAAAGCAGAAATAGACATTTTGGCACTGGCCTTAAAGGGTTAGATAGTGGCGTAATGTCGAAATAACTTTTCAAGTAAAATGTTTTTACTATTAGGAAGGGCCTGGAAGTGCATTACGGGGATGCATGTATGAAGGCCAGTGTGAATCAGGGATTTGTGTGCATTGTGTTGTTACCCCAAAGTCTTTGTGCAGCCCTATTATAGTATAAACATTAGCCATGTTGACTTAATAAGCACCCTATCTGTTATTATGTACTACACTCTGGGGGTAATCTAGGTAGTCGTCTAGTTTCTGCAGTAATTCCTAATTTGCCATTTATGTGGAGTGAGATTATCACCTCCCGCTGCTCAGTGGAGGGGCTCAGTTCTCTGGCCAACCTCCCGCTGCTAGCCAGCGCCATTAAGTGTGTGTTTTGCACATTTTTGGGGGGATGGTCACAGCATGAATTCTCCCTTTTCTGTTTGCTTCTGTTTCATGGTGCAGGTGAGGTCCACAAAGCAGCTGTATTTCATTGGCTGCAGTAGATGTGCTGCATGTGTGGAAGTAAACAGAGGTGGAAGAACTCCCAGAATTCCCAGACTGAGGCTGCCTTTCCCTGCCATATTTATTTATGAGGGATGTCAGCACGCAGCAGGGCCGGCACTCATTTATAACCGTGCCCCCCTGCTTACCAGGCGCAAAAGAAACACAAAAACACTGCTCTTTGTTACACATGAAATACACCCCAGACGCAAAACTGCCAGTGCAGTTGTTTTGATCATGCTGTGCTAATAAACAAACCGTGCTTTTATCTGACTACACACTGGATCATTTGCAGTGAAATGAGGCATAATGAAAGTCAAACACATACCTCATTACCATATCACAACGGCCGTATTAACATGTGGCTACTTTATATTCGGGACCCAAATGCAAATAAAAACGCACAACCTGACCACACACGCGCGAGGCTGTTTCCGAGCCCCGTCGTGCTCGATTGGCCAGCTAGCTCCATGTGCTTGGTCGATGGTCACAATTTGATTGGTGGAGAGAGAGCGGCTAGAGACCGAGGTGTGTGTAAACACTCCCGGCATCAATATTCTTCGATTTGTTTGCTGAACCATCCCGCCCGAGCCACCGCCGAGTCCTAGACAAACATTCATTTTCGAACGAGGCGGGTCCAAAGGGTTAAACACACTGTCTTGTCCTCTCTTTGTTTTCCTTCTCGACCACAAAAAAGAGATTAAAGTCTCTGCAAACATTTCACAGCTGCTCGCTGCTGTTTGCTTTTTCTGCATTTTAAGCCCGGTTGAGCTGTGAAGTTTGGCCTTTTTCTGGGAGTTTCCCCAATTCTGTGTACTCAAATAGACCAGCCTGCTAAAATGTAACAGGTAACCCCAGGCACTTACCCAGAAATGTGGGTTATCTTTGTAAAAGCGTGGCCAAATGGTAGCAATGGCATGACAACAAAGTGCGCTCTGCAATCTGACACTGACCCCTCGGACAGAGTGTGCTGGAAGCTCCATGGGCCTTTCTGGGAATATTTGTTTTACAAAGAAAGCAGAAGAATCTCTTTGTGGATACAAAATTATTTATTTATCTTAACTTTTCTTGGTTCTGATGTTACAGAGTTACACGCTTAGCCCTTTTATCCCGAGCTGCCTTTTAATCTGCTCCTCTCAGTAAATGGAATTTCTCAATATTGTAAATTTCAGAAATTTCTAGTTTTCACCAAACAACCAAATGAGGATGTATTCACCTTTTATTGTAAACAAATAATAATAATAATAATAATAATAATAATAATAATAATAATAATAATAATAATAATAGTAATAATAATAATAATAA
>JBBMFX010000037.1:16379534-16394879 GCA_037832545.1 Rhabdalestes septentrionalis | reverse complement strand
ACACACGCACGCACGCACGCACACACACACACACACACACACACACACACACACACACACACACACACACACACACAACCTGCACAAAGTCTCTGGCACAATCTGGCATCCTCAACCATCAGTGGAATGTCGCCCACTATGGCCTGTCCTGAAATTTCTAACATGACCCTGAGAGAGGCCAGAGACGATGAAGGGTGGAGCTAAATGAATAAAAACATCAGAAACCGTGACTGAAGCAAAGCAGCTTAGCTTTGCTCTCAGGACCTTTCAGGAGACATGGAAAAGAAGGGGCCAGAATTTATAAATGGTTAAGCAGGGCAGCCACAACATGAACTGTGCTTGACCTGCAGTTGTATTAGTGCTGGCAATGCAGGCCGGGCCACATACGGACCACTCAAATCTTGCTTGGACCCATTATACCACCTCTACAGTTTAATACCCAGGACTCACAGACAACACAGCAGCTTATTAATATACTGTACTTCAACAATTACCCCACATCAACTTGTCAACCAACTTGGTTGAGACCCAGCAACAGTAAACAAGCAAATCATATTGTCATTTTTGTCTTTTTCACCATTAGAGGGCCATTGCATCTTGCAGTTGTAAACAAATGT
This sequence comes from Rhabdalestes septentrionalis, assembly GCA_037832545.1. Classification (NCBI taxonomy): domain Eukaryota; kingdom Metazoa; phylum Chordata; class Actinopteri; order Characiformes; family Alestidae; genus Rhabdalestes; species Rhabdalestes septentrionalis. The sequence goes on along the minus strand of JBBMFX010000037.1, from coordinate 16,394,262 downwards.
TTGGACATCCCTAGTCAAATCACTTTGACAATTTTCTAAGAGAAAAGCATATTTTTAGCATATTTTTATGCACAAATACAATCGCTTCAAATAAATGAAACAAAAGTCTACCATGTGGGACATTTAGCGAATACGATAATCGTTTTAAAAACTGAAGAAAAATGCCATATCTAATGCCATATTTATATTCAATGTGTTCAGTGTATGTTTGCAGTCACGCTGCCGTTGCAGCTGAAAAGTTCATCAGATTTGTCTGACTGCTACAAAGGCTTATGAAACAGTTCTGTCTGTGGTTTTCCTGGAAGATGAGACATCATCTAAAGGCGAGGGCTGCCCTTTGTGTGCCTGTCTAGGCACATTCCTGAGACGTGGTGAATGTGCTCTGCACACTACAGCCTGCCCAGTTCCTCCCACAATTCATTAATAGGGGGAAAAGCAATCGTTTGGCCAAAAATCATACTTACATCTTGTACATCTCACTTGCCTTAAACTGTTTTTAGCCCTTCAAACTGGCTTCTTCTTATTGCGCTGGACACTACAAAACACAGCAGATAACTATAAACAGAGACAGAAACTGCAAGAGACAATTTGACATCTCTCAACCACACAACATGGTTTGGGGTGGTTTACAATGCAGTCTGCACCAACAGCTAAAAAGAGTAAATACACTGACCCCCACGGTCTCCGCAGATATCCTCCACATTTTTTGCTATTTTCATGGCAATATATTTTTCATGCATTTTAGGGCCAAATTAATAAAAAAATGTATTTGAATTTTTTTGCCTATTAAAGTAAATTCAGCTACTTTTGCATATAACTATACATTGTCTGGTTCTGTTCAGGGAACACAAAGAAGGCGTGTCTTTGGATTGTGAAATGCCGGTCCTTATTTGTCCTTGCTGCTGATTGGCTGCTGTGACACATCTAGCGTGGAGTTATTTCACCAAGTGTTCTGGTATTTTTCGTTTTTGTTCTCCTTAAAGGACTATTTTTATTACTGTAAATTAAACAAATTTATTAGTGTATTTACCTGCTTATAACAAAAAAAAAAGTAATTGCATACCAAAGAAAACGCATGTGCATGAATTACCATACCGTATACACAGGGGTAACATCGGTATTTACATTCTAGCTATGCCGGAGTTCAGTGTACCCTACACTGTACATATATGTGTTTAATTTATTACGCCTTTTTTTTTTTTACCACAGCACAAATTCCCATTTTTCACAATTCACCGCTGCTCTTGAAACATAACCCCCGCAAATTTCGGGGCTCTACTGTACAAACTTCCACTCTTTGATAGCCACATGTGCCTCATGCCCTGTGTACACTCCAGATACTAAACAAGTCTTGGCTCATCAAGCAAAATCTGGAGCAAACTGAATATTGTATTGCATTTCTGGAGAAACCACTGCATTTCTATCCCACTCCTCTGACTCATTCAGTCATTTCGCCAGAAAATGTTCGGAAGACTAGACTCTGCGATAATCAGTGCAGTTAATCATTAAGTAGAGCCCCCTAAGGTCAGTCACGCTCTGGTCTAGACCGGTGCCCAGCCCTCCACCAGTGTCATCAGAGACCTCGGGATGAGGAGGAAGAGGAAAGGAGCAGTTGGACACGTGAATGAAAGACAGAGGAGAAGAGGAAAGAAGTGTCAGGACAAACTGTTCAGTGATTAGGAACAATAATTGTTGGGGAATAAAAGAAGGGGGAGGGTGGGGAGGGGAGAGTGAGAGAGAAAGAAAGAGTGCTATAGAAAGCTCCTGCTGAAAAGACTGCAGTGAATAGGCAGGACTGGAGTCCATAAACGCTTTTGGAGGGCAGTGGAGGGGTCGGCCAGCCCTAACGAAGTTTATAGCCTATTGTGTTACAGCCCACTCCACTTGGCCATTTAAAGTGAGAGCGGTGCTCGGGTGTGTGCGCTTTGGAGGGTGCATTCAAGATGAAGCAGAATGGGATGTTTAATCGAATCCATCCTGAATAGTTAACAGCGTAAGAAAGAAACCGCACTATTCACTCCCCTTACCCACAAAACATAGGAAGCATCAGGAAAAAAGACAAGGCACTAAGAGGTGAGAATCCCCAGGCCTCACGATACAGGATCATTGCGATATATGGTCATGATGATCAGTTCTACGTTAAGTACTGTAATGTAATGTAGTATGATAAATATTGCAGATGGAATTGCCATATTATGTAATTTCAAAGAGAATGTCTGAGCAGGAGAGCTCAAGAATAACCATTAAAAGATTATACAGATCTACTATTTGTCAAATAAATTAATTAATGAAAAATAAGAAGTGATATAGCAAAGACGTCTTAAACAGTCTAGAGTGGCAGCAAATAAATACAGAAAATGTGTAAATATTTAGCATTTTTATGAAGGATGTCAAAAATATGATTATTCTACATAAAAGGTGGAACAGAAGCAGAAAAAGTTCCTGTAGATGCACTGTTGTTGGTTTATGAAATCACTAAAAATCAATGATCATGACTGGAATCATTACAAATGACATTTCAATTTATCTATCCATTATCTAACCACAGTCATGGGGGTGTTAGAGCCTATCCTAGCAGGATAAGCTGCCAGTCTGTAATGGGGCACACAGTCCCATCTAGGGGTAATTTAGCTCCTTTAATTCACTTGACATGCATGTTTGTATTGTGGGAGGAAACTTGAGATCCCTGCGGAAACTTCCTCAGACTCAGGGAGAACCTGGCAATTACAAACAGCAAGACATAACCTAAAATAATGAAAACCACCATCTTGGATATACTGTAATAATTTTAGAAAGTTATTTTATATATTATGTACTTTTCATACAAATGTGCTCTGAATTTCTATTCTATTTCAGTGAATTACTTCTTAGCAATACTATCGGCACAAAAGCATGGACTGTAATATTTTGAATAATTTTGGTATTTTTAAACTTAATACACACAAAAATTATCTTAATAATCTTTATAACGTTACATCCCCCCCCCCCAAGCCCCCATTTCCAAGACATTTATCAAAATTAAGCCAAAGAACTGCATGTACACAGCTTTAAGAAAAATGCTCTTTATTTTACAACTTTAAAAAGCAATTTAAAGCACAAAGATTGAACTCTTTTATATAAACCTTTTTTTGTTCCTGCATAAAAATGGTGGCATGTGCACATTGTGCTTGCATTGCAAACTCTGTCCGGCCTCTTGGGGCTCTTGCGGTCTTGGCCGTCCAGCTCAGCGGTTTATTGCATACGGCACACGTGTGATGGCACACGTGTGATGCCTTACGTGTGACGCCTCACGTGTGACGCCTCACGTGTCTGCTTCCAGGACCGTGCAGAAGAGGAGGAGGAGGAGGAAGAGATGAAGAAACAAACAAAAAAAAATACAAAAAGGACCCAGTACAATTAAAAATAACACAGTGAACCACAGTAGCAGCTCTCGAGAACAAGGCGTTGCACGTCGTCCAGAGGAAGAAAAAAAGAGAAAAGAATGAAAGTGTGACTACAATAAATTAACAGAGGACACTACAGTTGTGCTTTAATGCTGTTTACACAGTTTACCCTTATGCAAACAATGATCCCCTTTTCAATCTGACTCAAAGAGTCTTATATGAACTATAGCTTCATATGCGGATACGCGATTCATGAATCCCTTTTGAAATATGTAGCACTGAGTGCTAACGCAAATATGTTGCACACTTCCCCAAAGACAGCTGTAATTACAATATTCTCTTGTTTCCCTCTCTACTCTATAGAAATCTAGGCGTACAAAACTAAAGAGCATTACAAGGCATTTTCCCCTGTGAAGGAAGGCAAATTTACCCTTGTACACACTTCTATTTGTCATAGCATCTCTCCATTTCAGAAAGAAAAAGAAAACTACACTCCTCTGTGGAATTCAACACACATAGCACTTCACAAAGAAAACAAAGAAGAAGGAGGAAAAAAAAACACGAAAACTTTAAAGACTTTGGTATGAACAAAACAAGCATTACAGTCCCTCGTGGTAACTATTGTTAGTTTCCCTTTTAAGAATCTACTGCTTTCGACCCCCCTCTCTCTTTTGCAGTCCTGTTAAGTGACGAGTATGAAATGTGCATAGAAGTATTAATGAGATGACTGGTTATGCTAGAACACTGCTAGCAAAATGTGTCTGAAGGGAAAAAAAAGGACCTTCCAACACAAAAGTTGATGATAGTCATTTTACAAAGAGGTCCCATGTACTGGAGTGAAGTCTGTATGCAGCACCTGAACAGACAAACAGCAAGTATCACACTCCCAGGCCTCTTGGCTAAAAAGGGTCTGTGTTTCTTGCATTCTCAGCTAGCCAGCTTTTTCAGCATTTCTTTGATTAACAGGCCAGTGTCAGCCGTTTGTGGCTGTGGAGTGAAGTGAACGCTGGGCAGTATGATGAGTGGAAACGCGTCAGCTCTGCAGGATGGCAGCACAGAGCTCACCAGAGTAAAGATTCTGCTACTGAGGTCAAGAGGTCAGTGCCTCGGAGGACCTGGGGGTGACGATGTCAAACGCTCTTACACAAACAAACGTGCTGGGGGACTTTCAGCCATGTGAGACAAGTCTAGAGTAAGGACTGGGGTAACACAGGAATGTTGGACAAATTTCTCCATTATTTCACGGTCAATTTAAAGAACTATTCCCCTGGGTTTCAACCTAATGTCCATTTGATATGTTATTATATCATTCATTTATATCATACCATGGATAACAACTGCATACTTTTGTACATAAAAAGGAACAGAAAACCATTCTTACTCAAAACATTAGTAGAAGTCAATGAAAAAGGAATTAAAATCATTGCAGATTCTCAACAGCCAAGTAATTCTCCACACATAGTTCAATGAGGAGCTGATTAAATGGAAACATTTGGAAATGTTTTTCAAAAAGTGTAACTGATGTGAAAGCTGTTCATGTTTTCTTATTTGTAATCACTCTAACTCCTAAATCTCATAAGATGGCACAAACGACTCCACATGATATGAAATTTTGCTCCATACACAGAAAACAGCAAAACAGAAGCAAAAAAAAAGTTTCCATTATCAGGCTAACATCATGTTGTAGCCAGTTTTCAAAACGATACAAAGACAGTGCTAAAGTGTTTTAAAAAAAAACCCTCATGGAATTAATATCCTTGGATGGCCAACAGCTGTTTGCTCTCAAGGACGCTTGATCTGCTAGCGCCTACTGTAGGCCACAGTGTAATTTTAGTAGGTTTATTTTAAGTAACATGTATATTTATTGACACTGTTTATTCGTTTTCAGCCCAGCATGTCCCAGTTTTCCACTTTGGAAACTAATTCTATTTCAATACAACTCAGTACAATACATTAGGTCTATTTATGTATCTACACGACTGTCCTTTGACTTCTATTGTATTTGCGTTTTGACTAAACATGTTTTCTGCTCCCAGTACAAGTAAATACATCAAAATTAGTATCACAATGATCTAAAAAGGATGCCAATATGTTTTAATAGAGATTAGGTAGAAAACCACTGGAATTTAGTCCAATGATAGTTGGATAACGCAAGCTTTCTGACACAAAGACATTAATTCAAAATGTGCGCATATGTGATATTAGTTTTAAGCATTAACAGAAATGGTTTTGACCGCTTATGGGAAGTAATAACATTTCTCTTCAGATAAGGGAAATACAGTAAGCCACAAATATGTTAGAAAAATGATCAGCATGATCAGTAATGGTGTTCGTGAAACATTCTCCTCCTTTAGGAACGATCTCAGGGTGGTCTGTAGTGTTATTGTATGCACCATATACTTCAGGTTCAAGAAGTTTAAAAAAATGCCCTTCTGAGAACATTAACTCAGTTCATGACGTGTAGACAGACCGATGGTTTAACATACAAATGAAAAAAACGACATGGCTCATGCTACAACACTGCAATCATTAATCAATAGAATTCTTTACACACGGCCAATTAAATCCTGTCATGGCAAGAAGGCTGCGTAAAGTGGAAAAAAGAAAAAAATTGAGTGAACCACTGTTTGTAAAGGCCTTCTCATCACACATGCTATACGAGTAAAGTGCATGACCAGTTTTTTTTTTCTTCCCCACACATACATTTCGAATGAGGTTAAAAATCACTAAAAAACCAAGAAGTTCTCGTTACTCCAATCCGCATGAAGTTACTCTGCTTTAGCACTGAGGGAAATACTGTTCTGTGAGTCACCTTTGTCAGTCTGTTGCTCCTACTGTGGTTAAGGTCTCCGGTTTGGGATGTTGGTAAATGACAGCAAATGGTCAGTCATGCTACTAAGAATTTCCCCATAAGAGATGCACACTCTGGAGTAACCTGCACTACTATTTTGATCATGTGGACCAATGTAAAATTCACTGACTCACATGGTGCTACTGCAGTTGCAAACTGTTCTGGTGTTAAGATGTAATCATAGTCCCGGTTCTGAAATCAGGCCTGGGCAGCATCTTACAAACATCCTTAACAATCATGGATTCCTTTCACTGATTCCTATTTTCTTTGTAATATTTCAAATCCTCCTGAACTAAAAGGCCAAGAAATGGGAATTCTGTATATGCATTATATTTATATACATCAGGAAGATTTAATTATGTTTCTAGTGTGCTTTTGTTATCTTGATGGGCAGGCAGGCCTAACACAAACCTGCAATCTTAACAGTTCATCACAGAATTCACCACAATTCACTCAAATTCCAGTAACCACTGCCAAGCTGACTGAGCAAATTACAGCTTTGGAGGTAATGATTATTTCAACAGAAAACCACTAGAAACTATTGTTTTGAACTTTCTACCAGTTGAGCCCAGTCTTTTGTGACCAACTATAACTTGGCTTAAACATATAATAAGCGTCAGCATAGACAAGTAGTGTCATTTCTGCCCTAAGATCTGATCTCTCTCACTGAAAAGACCTGCAAGTGTCTCTCCTAGAGAAATGTTCTCTGAAGCAGTGCGTTCAGAAGATTTATCTGGACCTGTCATGTCTGAAGTTTATTACTAAGCTGAGGACTACTTGACTGTATTAGAGCCCAGTGTATGTGTAGAGATGCAGCTGGTGAAAAATGAGCCACGTTTTTTCTGTAATATCAACCTGCTAAGACTAAGAATTGAATCTGTTTCATAACTCATTTATGGACTGTTGCACTGGCTCAAATTCATGAGGGGTAAAAAGAGGCCATTTTTAATTTTCGTATATCCTGTTGGCACGCAAACCAAATAAACCTTCAAGTCAAATTTAAAATGCAAATTTAACTTGCAAAAAATCAGCATCAAGCTCCTACAGTAGCTCATGCTAGTCTGTCACAGCATCTTAGCATAGGGTTTTTTGTCTATTTTTTGCCAATCACTCAGTGTTCAGAGGTATTATGATATAAATTATTTGCTTATGCCACTATGTTGCCACAAGAGAAAGAAACAATTGGAAGAATGTTGCAACAGTGTTACCTCTAATCCTGACTGAAGTGTGTCTAAACACAACTAATCTCACTGGGCACATCTCTCTCTCTCTCTTTCTCTCTCTCTCTATTAAACCTGGAGATAAAAAGAAAAAAAACCTTAATTCCAACACACACATACCCCACAGGCAGTCACATTTGTACTTAATTAGAACCTCTAGCACACAGATGACAAGTGCTGCAATTACAAAAACTCAGGAAAGTCAGCCATGGCTTGTGGCTGGAAACTACAGCAGGTTGTAGCTAGCCTGCTGAGGACTTTATCCCTGGTGCCAACTGCATAAGCTAAGTTGGCTCCCCCCACAGGCAGCCAAACCACTCTGGCTGAGTCTCAGGGGGGGCTCCTTTTTCAACCGATGCCTGCCCTGGCTCTAGTTGTGCTTGGCCCGGCCTCCTTTCAGGTAGCTCTTCCAGCGCTTGACAAAGTCCCTGAAGATTGGCGAGTTGTCTATGGTGGCCAGCAGCTGCAGCTGGTTGATGTGTGTGGTGTGGTAGTCCCAACGGGCCAAGTTGGGCGCGGTACCCAACATGAAATGGCGCAGGTCGTAGATGGTCCCCGAGCCCGTGTCATACAGTGGGACCATAGCCTTGAGGGACTCCATGCCTTTGCTGTACAGCTGGGCCGCCTCCCGCCCGTCCCGGTCACCCACAGTCTGGGCCAGGTCGTACAAGCCTATTAGTTAGTAGATGAACCCGTTAAGGACAAAGGAGCTAGGGGTGGTGGGATACTCCTCATACCAATCATACTTATTCATGAACACCGCTTTTACCCCATGCTGCTCTGAGGGCAACTTGTACGGGCCAGTGGCCTTTAGGGCTGATTTCAAGTATGTTTCATCCTTAGTTAGCAAATAAGCCCGCACCAGCGTGGACATTGCCTGACCCTGTGCCATAGCGGAATACCAGCCTGGCTCAAGGGGCCGGAATCCCTCGCCCAGCTTGCGGGTCACCATGATGGGCCACCCCCCCCGCTCGTCCTGGTTGCGCACCAGCCAATCGCTAGCGGCAAAAAAGGCAGCCATGTGCGAAGTGGTGGAGATGGTGATATTGTCGATGGTTCCTCGACCGCGGAGCACAAGCTTGACCACACGACGTGGCATAGTCTTGGTGGCTTTGACCGCTTTAGTGTTGGAGAGTCCGATGCCTTTGCGAAGGTCAGTGAGGAGGTCCCGGGTGACTGTTGTCCATGCAGTTCGAGGGCCAATCCCGTAGGTGATGTCCCGGTCCTTGAAAGCAATAAGCTGCGTGGAGGTGACGTAGTGGATCACGAATGGAGGCCCTTTCTCTGTTGTTTCTAGGATGATGGACACACTGCCATTGGAGGCAAATTTCAAGTCAAAGGAGATGATGAAGTCCTTCATGTTGCCAAGGGGAAGAGAGATGCCCTCAGAGGTCTCTGTTAAAGGAAAATGAAAATTCTGTTGTTAAAACATCTTGGTATATACATAATTTTTTCCCACTTGCTTTTTAACAAGCCACAAACACGGAGTTGTTCATTAACTAACTGTATAGGAATTAAGTTCTGGGGGTTTACATGTGGCTTGAATCCCAGTGGTTAATTAGACGAAGATGAAGAGCTAGGAGAGAATAAATATTGGCAAAAATCCCAGCATCAAATAGGGAGAACGCACCAGTGGTTGGGAATCAGTTCTCAAAAACACTGTGCTGCCGGTCACATGAACAAAATTCTTCTTGTGCACGCCTGATGCAGCCTGTGTCATCTCTCCCACAAGCTAGGCTTCTAAAAGGCATACTTGATGCCTTATCAAAAATTCAGCTCTCACTCTTATGCCCAATTTATACTTTCGCAACTCTTCTTGTCTGCTTCTCTGTCTGGTTCCTTGCAATGCAGACCCAAAAGGAAAAATACTTCAGAGATTTTCCTGGATAGAGTGGAGGAAGATAAAACAATAAAAGAGACAGGCTATGAGAGCTTGAAAGAAAACTGACAGGGAAAGAGATAAGGGATCATTTTAGGGACGTGGTAGAGGACAGTCTGGCTTATGCATACTTCGTTCCACTGTTTAATGCACTCATAAATCCATTACTTAGGGCAATGCAGAGAGTAAGTGGATCTGTGAAGCACTCGACTGATTACCCCCAGTCGATAAAGGATCAGTGGAGAATACAGACAGAGATGCAGTGAGAGGAAGACTGACCGAGAGGACGACAAAGAAAGAAAAAAAACCAAACAAACAGGGAGAGAGAGAACAGGGAACTAGAGCGAGAGAAATGAATGTAGAAAGCAAGAAAGTGAGAGGTAGAAGGAGTGAGAGAGAGGGAACAAGAGAGAACAACAAAGACAGATTGAGAGCGAGAGAGAGAAAGAGTGAGAGAGAGAGTGAACGAGAAAGTGAGAGATAGAGAGCGCACAAGAGAGACTGACAGAGAGAGAATGAGGGAGAGAGAAAGAGAGAAAGAGAGTGAGAGAGAGAGTGAATGAAAGATTCATTCTTGAGTACAGGATCCAGTGTGTCTCAGCTGGCCCTGCTCAAATCAATGCTCTAGGTGATGACACCAATTACTGCTGGACAGCACAATAGCCCAGCTAATTCTAATGGCTATTGATTAGCTCAGTGCTAAAAAGCCGCAATGTATTATTAACAACAAAATACATATCGCTGGCCAATATGAGAGGCAGAATGCTTTCAGGAGAAAAGCATTGGTTCTAGCTGCTGTTTGCTTGTGATTGTGTGGGTGTTTTTTTATTTTTTTTTAAAGAGATACCGATTTTGTCAGAGAGACCATAAGCTAGAATGCAAAGAAAGTGATTGACAATTAAATGAGAACAATAACAAGAAGTAAAACTTTAAGAAACGGCTGAGCAGGTCAACTGTAATTCAGGAAGAACAGAGGAGAGAATGAAGGCTCACAGAAGGTGAAAAAACAAAAAAAACAAACCATAAATCCTACTGCAGTAGAATGCATTCTAAGAAGATTCTAACACATTTTTAACAATATTAGGTGTTCCATACGAGAATTAGGCTGAAATGCTGCAAGAGAGGTTCCAAATCGTGACTCTGTACCCCTGCACATATCAGTATGCTCAAGAAAAGATAAGAAGGGAACAGAATAGAATAGAAGAGTCACGGTTATGCAAAATAACTTAATTGACATTTTCAAATCCACTTAGAGATTAGTTTGCCATTTGATCAGTAATACACTATATAGTCAAAAGTATTTGGACACCTGACCATCACACCTATATGAGCTTACTGGACACCTCGTATCAAAACCATGGGCAGTGATCTGGCATTGTCTCCACACCCTTTGCAGCTACAACAGCCTCTAAACTTTTGGGAAGGCTCTCCACAAGAGTTTGTCTGTGTAAATTCATGTCCATTCATTCAAAGAGCATTCTTGAGTTCAGGCACTGATGCTGGACAAGAAGGCCTGACTCAAAACTGACATTCCATTGCTGTTCAGTTGGGGCAAAGTTAGGACTTGGTTAGTTCCTCCGCACAGAACATTAATCAAACCTTGATCTTAATGGACCTTACGATGTGGACAGGGCCACAATCATGCTAGAGCAGGAAAGGGCCTTAAACCTTTGGGTCACAAATAAAATAAGTTCAATTTCTTAGGAATAAAATTACTTCCTTCAGTGAAACTAAGAGTCCAAACCAAACTTCTTAAAACATACCCAGTCCATTTGTCCTCCACCACCAAACTTTATTATTTCATTCTACTGGCATCTGGCAAACTCAGATTCATCCATCAGTTTGCCAGGTGCAGCCACAGTTCCAAAAGTATGTGGAAATTCATGCAATTTTTGAAGGCTTTCTCTCTGTAAGCCAACACAATGGATTTGAAATTAAGCAAATCAAGATGTGACAGTCTTTCAGCTTTATTTTAAATGATTTAACAAGATTAAATCAAGAGATTTAATCAAGCCTTCGGCCTTTTTCAGAGTTCCTCCATTTCAGATGTTTAAATGTAATTGGCCAGATGCAGCCCGTTCCTTTGTTATTGCATGACAAATTAAGCAGATAAAAGGTGCAGAGTTGATTTGAACACTTAATTTGCATTTGGTAGCTGTTCACTTGAAGTCAACATGAGATGTCAGTACAAGCGAGGGAGGCCATTATAAATTCGCCTGTAAAAATGAAATAAATAATCAGAGAGATAGCCAAAACTTTGAGTATTACATTATTAAAAATAAGGCACTGGTGAACTCCAAAACACCAAAACTCTGGGTGACCAAGACAGACAACTAAAGTGCATGATCATCACAGAATTATTTCCTTTATGAAGAGAAACCAGGTAACCCCAAAGAACACTAAGGCCAGATTAGACATTTTTTGGATGTTTGAAACCAAAATTAGCTTGTACCAGAATGATGGGAAGAATAAAGTGTGGAGAAAATAAGGGATGCCTTGATCTGAAGCACCACATTGTCTGTCACATTTGAGGCAGGGCTTTGAAAAGGAACTGCAATGGAACTGCAACACTAGTGTTTATGATGACTGTTGATAGCAGCAGCAGGATGATTTGTGAAGCATAATGGGCTGCACCTTATTCACAAATGCATCAAAATAATGCAAACCTGTACTGTTGTAGTCCTTAATACAAGTTCATATTTTTTAATACGAGTCTATAACTCACATCTTGATTGATTAATTTCAAATGGTTTATTGAAGAAAAAAAAATCAGTATCCAAATACTTATGGACTTAATTGTAAGTGTGACTCATCACTCCAAAAAAAACATTTCCATGGTTTCTGAGCACAGTGGCAGTGCACTTTAAGGCACCAGAACCAGTGCTCGACATCACCTATAGTGATCTTATGATTGTCTGCACCTGCCTGGCTATGGAAACTCATGAAGCTCCTCACGTACAGTCCCTGTGCTGATGTTTCTTCTAGAGTTGGTTCTGAATTCTAGTTAGAGATAAAAAACAATATACCCACTATCACCTTCAGCATTCAGCAGCCCTGCTCTGAGCGTTTGAGTGGTCTACTGGCTTATGGCTGATCTTTCCTTGCTTCTAGACACTTGCCTTTCAAAATAGCAGTTGGTCTGCACAGAGATTTCACAATCAGACTCAGGGAAAAGGCAAGATTTGATTATTAAAAGTCATTGAGTTCTTCAGCACAGCCTCTTCTACGGTCAATGTCTGTGGAGAATGAATGTGCTTGATATTATACACCTGTTAAAAACAGGTGTGACTAACATTCAAAATCAATAATTAGGAATGTGGTGTCCCCATATGTTTCTCGATACAGTTTATCTGCATTAGAAAGTCATGTTCAACAGTCCAGACTTTCTAAACAGCAGAGAGATGCTAGCATCTAAAGTCGTTTTGTGTTCATCACTGAAGAAATATCCACACAGGTTCCCCCGAAAGCATGTTTGCAGTCACAATATGACTATGTGCAAAAGTTCATATAAAAGGTAAAGATTTAGATCAACTAAGTCTAAGTTGAATAGCTCAGAGCCTAAAAGGTTACCAGGCTACTTGAATACTATGTTTTCTTTGCTGGAAAAATGTGGCAGTGTTTTAATTTGAACTGAATCCAGCACAATTAAGCCCTGCCAGAAAAGTAAATGTAATCTCTGGCTTGACATTAAGGCCTTGTCCACACGGACGTTTAAATCAGCCGTTTTTCAGACCATGGTTTTAAAAAAATCCTGACGAATGACACGCCGGTACTGTGTTTTCATGCCGTTCGGTCGACATGCTGGAAGACTGAATATGTTCGGTGATTCAGTTGTTCTGGGAACTGCGACAAATCAAGTTTGAAGGAAAAAACTACAAACCCAAAACATAAACAATCTGAAGAGAATAATTACAGCCCCCACAGGTGAATACACAAAACATAGGGCTGCAGGCTGGTGTTAAACTGCATCAAACGAACACCAGTGTAATGCCAATCCAAACAAAATGCTACAAAAATGCCTATAGCGTTCAGAGCACATTCATTTATCCAAGATTCAAACATCCATGTGAATGAGGCCTAACATACCACTGGAATTCCCCTAGAGGTCCTAATGGAAATTACCAGAGGGGTGGTGCTCAGGTAACATATCATGTGATTTCTGCCTAAAACTCTGCTACATAATTAGATGCAGTCATGACAGGCTGATGAAATGGCATATGCAAAGCAGTACTAAAGATTTTATCTCAAATTTTGACATTAAAATGACTTCAAAGGCAAAACAGAAAAAGCGGAATCGGAGAGAAAATATGTGAAAAAGAAAACTCGGGACAGATAATTTGAAAAAATGAGAAGGTAAGAGAAGAAAAGAACAGTACAAAACAGAAAAAAACACATAAAAACAGAGACACATTGGTACCTGGGGCACTGAATTGGCGGACAGATGATGCACGAGTTTTGTCGTAGCTCCTGGTGAGTGAGCAGCCTCTGGGTACGTTCCATGCGCTGGGCCTGCTGTCCCGCTCCTCAGCCGTGTCATAAACCTCCACATGCGGCGCCCGTTCTGTCAGGTTCTTACTGTAGTGGCTCAGGCCATACTGTGCTATTTGAATGGCATAGAAATAACCCTGAGGACCCCACTGGGTGGACAGGGGCACTCCTGCAGAGCAGAATCAGAGAGAGAGAGAGAGAGAGAGAGGGAGAGAGGGAGAGAAAGAGAGAGGGATGGAGGGTGTTAGAGAAATGGCTGAAAGGCAAGGTGACATCAGTCACTCTCTGCCTCAGTCAAAGTTATCACATTTCACCATAAACAAAGAGATACACATCATACAGTAACTCTGCACCCACACACAATGTGAGGTGAACCCTAAGCCTGTTGATAAAATCATCTCTACGAAGAGCATTAACTTTAGTCATATCAATCCATGTTAAAGATCTCAAATCTACATGACATTTGTGTTTTAGAATTTAGTATGGGTTTGAATGCAATGCATTTACATATGAGTGGTTCTAGAGCCTACAGCAGTACAGGCCCTTTCATGTTCAAGCGACGATGGGTGTTACTGCGGGGTGTCTGTAAGCTATTCAAGCAGAAGATATAGGGAAAATTAATAAATGTTATGCTGTTTGTGTGATTCAGGGGACAGATACATCATTGCATAGGCTCTGAATGTAACAATTTGTCTTATGCAGCCTGGCTCAGACTTCTTTTGGCATGCATTGAGCCTCATTTCTCCTATGATGGCTGACAGTAAACACGCACAGCACACAGTATGAACAATATGAAATTCTTTCTCTGTATTTAACCCATTTACCAAGTGAGGCAGTGGGACGGGGGTATGGCACCTGAGTAGGTACTAGGGCTGTAACCGAATACTCCAATATTCGAGTATTCGTT
>JBBMFX010000037.1:16356147-16370386 GCA_037832545.1 Rhabdalestes septentrionalis | reverse complement strand
CTACACACCTTCACACACACCATCACACATCTACACACCTTCACACACACCATCATACATCTACACACCTTCACACATCTACACACCTTCACACACACCATCATACATCTACACACCATCACACACCTTCATACACACCATCATATATCTACATACTTTCATACACATCTTTATATACGCATTATGTTAATGCATAACATAATTAACACCAGTAAATTCCTTTAACACTGCATTTCTTTTGTGTGAACAAGAAGCTCAGCTGCTTGCAGACAGTTGACTCGGGGCTGTAGCCCACTCATTTGAATACAGCTTTTAAAATGTTCTTTTGATTAACTGTATGAACAAGAGCAAAGGGGATACGCTCACAAGGTATGAAAACTGACCCTATTTTCATGTTTAACATGCATTCATCTAATTTATATAAATCTGTTTATTTGAACCCTAATAATCATAACAATAAGAAAGTAATTTAATTACTTCAAAAATGTGATAATCAACTTAAGTAATTAACTCTTGGGAAGTACAATCACTGGAATTGAATCAAAAGAGACTCATGAGCAACTTGTCATGATAGAAAAAGAAAAAATAAGAAAAAAAAATAATAAATGTGACTGGTTTGTGTTCATCATTGCTATAAAATTTCAGACATCCAGGCATTTTCTGCCAAACTCCACTAAGGAGAAGGAGAAGGTGTGATGGGGAATTTAAATACACGCCAATATACTAGAAATGTTTCTCAAGGCCCTCCACAGGGACACCCAACAGATGGAACACATCTTCTGTCTTTGTATTTTGTAGTTTGGTTGGTGGGAAAATGTAGAATAAAGTGAAAAAAGTGAACCAGAGATTAATTTAGAGCAGTGTAAAACCTGTGAAAATCTATGTTGCTTTGTTCACTTACACTACTATTTAAAAGTTTGGACACACCTCATTCAACAATTTCCTTTGTGTTTATCACTGGCTATATCTATTGCTCTGATGACAGCTTTGCACACTTTTGGCATTTTTTCTATCAGATTCATGAGGAATCGACCTGAAAAGGTGTTTAATTAACAGGTGTTCTTCGTGAGAAAAAGAAAAAACACTGAATTAGACGGTGTGTCCAAACTTTTGACTGGTATTGTTCAAAGAAAACATTGCTTCATCTATTATCAAATTAGCTGAAAGCATTAACACACCTTCCACTCCACTGATGCACTTCACTCTGTCCCGCACCTCCACGTTGTACCCCTCGAAGGACATGAAGACTCCGCTAGGGTTGTAGGGCTCTCTCTGGGCGTACACTTTTGAGTAGCTGTGGGAGAACTCAAAGCGGTCGTAGCCATCATATTGCACCACTTTGCCATACACCTCAAAGTATTTCTCCATCCAGCTGAAGGGCAGGTAGACCTCGTTTCCCTCTCGCCGCCCTTTGATGGTACCTTCGTCATTGATGAGGCAGTCGATTTCTTCATATCGAACTCCTCCGACTACAGGCGGTGGTTCAGGGGGCTGAGGCTGCTGCTGAAGGCCGTCTGCTCTGGCGCTGGGCAGGGGCAGCGGGGCACGGGGCAAGAAGCGAAGTGTCTTCTCATTGGTGCACTTGTTCCACAGCACCACAGTGACTAATGTGAGCAGAGCGCAGATCACAATCAGGGTCTTATAATGGACCCGGGCCGCCAGGCAACGCATCTTCACTGCTCACCTAAGGGAAGAACAAACGTACACACGTGTACACACACACACACACACACACACACACACACACATTAATCTTATACTTACCATCATACTTCACGTTTCAGTGGCATTTCACATTTTGCTGTTGACAGACAATCAGTAATTCATTTATAGTGAATTGGATGCATATCTACATTATATTAAGCATAGTCTAAAAGGCCCAATCAATATAATTCCTCACAGCACGAATACTCAATGAGTGAGCCCTGAGAGGAAAAAAATTCAATATCTGTCCAGTGCCTTAGCATAGGACTCCCAGAGTTTGCAGCTGCATACTGATCAGCTTACCGTGACGGAGAGTCGCAGAACAGCCGCCAGCGCTCCTGGGTTATTATTCGACTTGCTAAATTTGTCTTTGAGAGAGAGCAATCTGTTGCACTAAACGCAGACTAGGGCACGAGAGACCGCCGCTGTCTCGACGAGAAGTCTGTGTAACAGAATGGGATCGTTTTTCACAAGTAACCAAATTATAGAAGCTCCTCTGACAAACACTAGCTATTCACCAGGCCAAAGTCACCCTCCAGACTCCTGCACCTCAAGCAGCTGTCATGGACAGCGCACAGAACGACTGCTCTAACAGGGCGAGAGATCCGGCATGATAGACAGATTTCCAGCTCCTCTACATTCATCCGCTCACTGTAAAACAGCAACTCTCGGTAAACAATACCAATCAGCAGGGGTGGCTTTCTCCCTCCCATCATCTTCAGCATTTCATCTGCTGGGCCTAGAATAAAAATCAATAGGCTTGAACAGCGCTGCCTCCCACAACTGCTAATTACTAAGACGGCTGTGGCGGCGCAAAAACACCAATGACAAAGGCACAGCCAGGAAGAAGAAAAAAAAATCATTAAGGCTCCGCAGCGTGGGCTAAGCTGAGCCTAAGGTCAGTAGCCGGAGAATGAGCATCAATTGCACAATAGACTTGATCCATCCAGGCAAACAAGCAGCGTTGTTTGCGCTAAATTAAACTGATTGAGCTGGGAGGCTTAGCAAAGGCGTGACTGCGGATTAACTAAGAGTGTAACAATCAGACGCACGACAGGAGTTTGTGCCGTTCGGCAGTGCGGCGACCTCATATTAACGTGTCGAGTGGAAAAGATTTAGCTTCCCAGGCTGCAGCAATTCACATCTAAAATGCTCTCTGAAGGAGTTTACTTTCTCTCTATTGGAGCCCAAAGCCCTAAAATATTGCCTCATAAAAAGGATCACTCATATTTGGTGAAATGACATCGCATATAGGAAAGATGAAAGATCAGTGCAGACAGCGCACTCGCTCGCCCTCTCTCTCTCTCCATCTCTTTCATTTCCAGCCCTCCTCTCTCTGTCCTGACTCTCCACCTCTTGCTTATCTCCCACTCACCTCTGCTGAGGCTGCAGCGAGGCAGCACACGGCAACTGACTGCACAGTGAAAGATAAGCAGCTCGTCTCCTTTCCGACGACTATAAATAATTTGATCTTTTTACAGCTTTCTCAGGAAAGCAGGCAGAGTTCAGACACCACCACTTCCACGAGCGGAGGGAGGGTGGGTGGGTAGAGAGAGAGAATGATCCCTTATCCTACAGTCCTGGGCCCCTGCCATACAGCCCCCCAGACGGCACGGTCTGGACAAGGCAGTCCAAACGGAGAGAGAAGGGCGCATCTGCATCGGTGTTCGAGGATCATTTGTATTCAAATCCACTAATATGCAGGAGGAATGGCTGAGCCCTGTGTAATCCTGAGATCAGACACAACTATAGTAGTGTTACAGATGTAATCCCCCCCACCCCAATTTGAACAAGTTGCACGGTGGACTCAATAGAAGAGAACACACAGTCCTAGAGAGTTTTATGCACAGCAGCATGGAACGAAAAGACGAGAGGGCTTAGCCTTGGTAATTTGGTAAGAATGAATAATTACAGATGGAAGCAGGAAAAAGGGGCTAAAATAGGTTGAAATCCATACAGCAGAAACAGGATTTTTGATACTGAAGCCATTTTATACTAGTTATATAGTTAAGGAGTGATTATCTAACCGGCTGCTTTCGTTTGTGCATTCCTTCTTAGGACCAACTATTTTTATTTTGCCATCCAGCATTATGACGGTGTGATGTAAACACTGAGCCAGCCAAGCTCACACATGCTGCAGTTAAAAGCTGTGCACTTACATTCATGCATGTTCCAGGTCTACCACACCAGAAAGTGTGAACTTCAGGTAAAGAATCAGTGTTAAAAAAATGAGTGATTAAAATAAATTAAACCATAAGTTGGTCTGTCTAAAGAAATAAGAACATGCCATAAACAGCCACAGTCAATACAGAAAACTGGTGCAGTCATCTTTAAAGAATGATTGTAAAATGAGTGGATAACGTCCACAAACCCGCTTTTAATGCAGCTTCCCGTGCACCATGTTGAACAGGCAGCTGCCACACCCCCTCTGCAAACTCATCAGTCTGATTTATGCTCTGTTCGCTCTTCTCTGGGTCCAAAGACTCATACAGCAAGTGATCAATCACACACACAAAAAAAAAGTAAGATCAAGCGGCAAGGTTCACCACAAAAGGGAATAAAAAAGAAAAACAAAGCAAAAGAAAAGAAAAAACCCACAAAGTGGCAACCAAGCTTTAACCTAGCACAGCTCCATCACCCCATGCTGCAGTTCTGGTGCTGGCACCCTGGGCTCTGGGAACAGTGGGAGTTATTGTGGGCTGGTAATGGTCGTCAGTAAGGGGGAGATGGAGCTGGCACAGAGAGACAGGGAGCAGTGAATGCAGAGCTTTCAAACATAGATGGCACCACCCGTCCCACAGATTCACTCCAGAGGATCCATGCTTGTCCTTTCCACTTAGGCTGGCAGCGTGCTCTCTATGTGCCTGAGAAATAATGCAGAGGGGTCTGGGTCTCGAGGCTTCGGGTCTGAATGCAGGCTTATTAAAGCAGGAGCTTGTGTAGACAGCTGCATTGTTTTAGATACCCTATCATACAAAATGGGAGCACCACGGCAATCACCATCAATTTCGCTCAGGGGAATAAAAGATGTGGATAAGGGCTCGCTAATTAGGGACTTTATTATGAAGTGCAAGCTCACCAGAGAGTTGAGGCTGATTGTTTATTCCGAGCCAGAAGTTTCTTTACAAAAAAAAAAGGGTGCTACAATGCTTGCCAAGGTATTGCTGCTACAATGCTTGCTGCTATTTTTAAATCCCAAATACCACTTGATGAAGTTCTAACAGAATAAATAAATTCAGCACTTGTTTGTCACCGAAGGCTGAAAACAGCAGTACTGAGGTGAAACGTATTCTCACATGCTCATCAAAAAGCAAGAACATGCACAATACTTTTGCAAAAAACAAAAAACAAAAAAACAAAAAAAAGGAACAATATAGGACCCAGGAGACAATGTGCCAGGTGCTAGAGTTGCAACTACTTAGAGTCTGTATGACGATCCTTCCTTTCATCACTCAGCAGCCTGGGACTGCAGACAGCCCTTTGCCAAGTGAATATA
Organism: Rhabdalestes septentrionalis; assembly: GCA_037832545.1. Classification (NCBI taxonomy): domain Eukaryota; kingdom Metazoa; phylum Chordata; class Actinopteri; order Characiformes; family Alestidae; genus Rhabdalestes; species Rhabdalestes septentrionalis. The sequence continues at coordinate 16,365,186 of JBBMFX010000037.1, read as the reverse complement.
TGCTAGCAGCTGCACTGCATTGTTAACATGTCAGAGATGGTTTAACATAAATATGAGCCATCAGAATTCAGCAGCAGCTCAACATGAGCCCATCCCTGAGAAGGACAACAACAGTTGCAGAAGGCGCTGGGCATCAATAGCTTTAAAAAAAAAAATAATGATGAGCCTTAAGCATAATTGCAGACTGGAAAAGACACTATAAATTTATGAAAAGCTGAATAAAAATACATAATGATATTAATCCTGTTGTCTGGGGATGTTGTGTTCTTATTTGCTCTGCTCTGCTCTTGTATTGCACTACGGTCCTGGAGGCACATTGTTTCGTTTCACTGTGTGCTGCGTGTATATGCTCAAAACGAAAAACCCACTTGACTTGATTTAAAAGTACAGAAGCTCACATGCATTAACTAAAGATTATCCCCAAGCAACTCATTTTATATAATTAAGGTTGCAAACTAGGCCTAAACTGTTCTTCAGCACGCTTGAGTAATTCTTTATTTGTGAAAATGTCACTGCATGGCACGATGGCCAGGAGCAGTCCCTTGCAGGATCCTCTCAGGTGTTATTTTGACCGGTCCACAGTGGCAAGAGCAGCCAAGTACGAAAGCACACTCCGCCGGTACCGCGAGGCCCTCAGGGCAGGCGGCAGTCAGGTTGTCGGAGCTCAGCCGTGTCAGCCCTAACTAAACTCCTGACATTTTCACTTCTCTGACTCAGTTCAGCAGGGGGTGGGGTGGGGTGGAACAGAGAGAGTCAACGCCTTCCACTGCAGATCTCAGGCTTTTCATCACAGGTACCAGGCAGATGCTAGATGAAGCAACACTCACTGACCTAAACAAGGAAAAGCCAAACATATTTCAAGACCATCCGCTTGCCTGTATACACATCCTGTAATCCATAATCTAGAAAATCACCCCCATCTCCTGTTTGTTGGTAACCCAAACAACATTAACAGACTCATTAGCGAGACAAATGTAATACTGGCAGTGCTGTGCCAACAAGAAGCTATTACTGGTTTCCCTTTGTGGCACAAAGCAGACGGCAGTACCCACAGAGAACACACTGATAATGCGCTTTTGAGTGCCTCCTTGTCATTTAGACTAATATTCATTAGAAAGGCAGTTCAGATGAGCTCCCTTATCAACATACCCATTTAAATTAACAGATGCACATCCACAGAACCCACTGTCGAACACACTCAGTATTAGCGTGCATACAGAGAGGACGCAATTACCCAAACAAGTCAGTCATTACAGGAATGAATTCCTCTTGCACTGTTACGTTTACCAGGCATTTTATGGTTGATTCTGAGGACAAAACAAATTAATAAATAAAAAAAGACATTTCTTTACAAAGCTTTTGCAAATGATCATTGTTGGAGGTCTAAGGCTGACGGACATCTCCACATGCTGTGGATATTTTCTGGAGGTGCGTTGCCATTTTCAGATCCTGCTCTGTTGTAGGTTTATGTTCAGTCTCTTATTCAAGAGGCAAAACCCAAGTTTCATGAAGTTTAGGCCAATAACTACACTGGTCAAGTGCAAGCAAAGTGCCTCACAACAATTGGTTTCAAGTAGTGGTGTGTCAATACACTGAAAATACATATATACTGAATTACAACATTGCTGGCACGAGACTCGCTTTGGCATTTCACTCCTTCCGCTCTCTCCCTCTCAAAGGCATGATGAAAGAAACGCATGCCTCATAAACACTACCCCACCCACTCAGACCACTCTCCTGTGCAAGAGTGCAGGTTTGGTAGATGATAGCAATCCCGCTAGGAAAGAAAGGTAAAGATTCGGCATTTCATCCTCATGGACAGAAGAGAGGACTGTGTCATGTTTATTTTAAGGATTTAATCTTAACCAAGCATTACGACAAAGAAGACACACAAGAAAACTTAAGACTGAAGGTTAGACTGAATCTATTCATGTGTGTTACCCATTTCCATTCCACCTTAAATGGTGTAGCAGTACATCCTGACTGCCACCTTCTTCATAAGCTGTTGGGCTTTCTTGGTATTGGAACTACTGCTGAGGGTTCCAAGTCAGGTTCTCTGTGATGTGAACACCTAGATACTTGGTCCTCTGGAGAATCTCCACGGAGTCATTGTCATTCAGAAGTGAGTGGTCATTGCAGTCTCAAAGTGAGGAAGCATTTCACTTGTTGTGTCCATATTAACAGGCATGTTGTTGGTTTTGCACCAGTCTGTTAGCCGTAGCACCTCCTCTTTGTACGCCGCCTCGTTATTCGCACTGATCGAACCCACCACACTTGTGTCATCAGGGAACTTGATGATGCTTTGAGCTGTGCCTTGCTGCACAATCGTGAGTCAGCAGCGTGAACAGCAGAGGGCTGAGCACACAGCCTGGAGGGCCCCCGTGCCCAATGTGGTGGTGGTGGTGGTGGTGGTGGTGGTGGTGGTGAGGCTCCCGAGCCCAAAAAAGGATATTTAGGACAAGCCAAGCTGCTATGCAAGTAGCCTATATGGACGGATTAGAAAGGTCTGATGGAAATGTATTTTGATGGGTTGTCAAAATGAATTTTATGTTAAAATGTTACATTTGATGTTGATACGGTACATTACTTTACTAGAACACGATATGTCAAAAGTGCTTTTGAAGAGATTTCAAAATATTGTGAGATATATAGGGCATCATGATTTAACCTAAAAAAGAGGGATATTTACAGGCCAAATTACTCAACACTTGTTTCAAGCCGTTATTATGCTGCCAGGCAAAGCTCCATGCAGTCAGATTTGTGTCATTTAGTTGGAATTGGGCAGTTCAGATCATCTGTGCTCTTAAATACATCCAGCAACCTGGATATCCTGCTAAAGGCTCACTACTATTTTGCATCTGGCGCTAGATCATAAGGTCTTGCACGGATTTCCATTCTGGTTGTGTTTAACACATGTCTAAATCCTGGATTGTCTCTTCATAACTAAGGGGGAAAAAAAGAGACATTCTGTGGATGTTTGCCTCTGCTAAGCCCAAAAGCCCTTTCTTGCTTCCGATGGTTTGGAGGGAAAATAAACCCTTTCTGAAACTGTCAATCAGTCAATCAGAAGGCTTTTTAGTTGTTTTTTTTTATTATTTAGAACTATAAAGCAAATGTAGTCACTAAACTATTACAAGGTAGCAAACCACAGCTGGGCATCATCAACTGAGAAATAACACCAAAAGACTCTAGATGCTACATTTCAAATCTGGACCTTCTGTTAAAACTTTTCTGCAACTAATTATGCAACAAAACACAGCTGGCCAGTAAAGTAATGCGCAACCAACTGTGCAATTAATCATAAATCCTCGGAATTAGGGACTGTGTGCTTTTGTATATGTAGATATAAGTACTCTAAAACCTTTACATTAAATAAACTTTACATTTTTAATGTCTGTAAGAAAAAATAACAAATCTCATTTCAATTGACATAATTGGTTCAGTCAAGTAGGATAACACCAGATCATTCAGAGCTAAAAAAGGCCCAAAACATGAGACTGGATCTAGATTAATCATAATAGAGTTCCCTAAGAACAAAGAAATGACAATTTCTTCAGGTAATCATAAAAGAGTCATATGTTATTATTTCGAAAGTTTAAGCCTAGGTTCTTTTTTTAAGTCTTTTATTGTCTGAAGATGGCTGGGCCACATTATTCTGCGCTGGATTTCTGACAGGCGGGCTGTGCGGTCTAGGTCCTCAGCAGACACTACATTAGCCTCATGTTAGTTGTGCTGACACAATCTCTGGAAAACACCTGTTATACCAACACTTGGCTATGCAAGTATAAATAGACCCACTTCACAGGGACTAAAGACAAACAAACCTTATAAAAACTTAAGTGCACGACTAATATAAGCCTAAATACAAGTGCCTCAACTTAATTTCTGAAATAGATCAGCATTTGTTAGGGCCCCCATTTAGGACTAATCATGGACATGGTCATTTTCATTTTAATATTTTACAACTAAAAATGAATGTGCAGATAGTGATATTTTGCAGGAAATATTATATTAACCTCACAATTCAATGGGATTTGACATGACAGGCTTGATCATTTTCTACTAGTTCTCAGATAGGGAGCCATCAAAAAAATGAGGCAGGGACTGAAACGGGAACTTGTGTTTGTAATTCTCTCCTGGCTTATGCTTTATGACATCTTTCTTGAAAGATGATACTTGATGCAAAACATTCCACTTTACAGTGTAACTCTGAAAATCAAGTACAAGCCACCTTGTACTAACCGATACTACGTATTAAATTTGGCCCACATAATACGAACACACATATTGGTTATCCGAGAGATCATGTGTGGGAGCAATTTGAATTATAGAAAGCCATAAAAAAGGCAGATGTGCTGAGTGCAAAATGCACACGTTCTTAACCATGTAACTGCTTCTGGTGGGAGTATAAGCTCTTCTTTTCCCTCTTTCAATTAGCTGTCCAAGAAGAGCATGCTGATGTAAAGTTTACTTCAGAATGCCATAAAAAGTAGGAGGTGAGCAAGTGGATCTCTATCGAGTTTTGACTTCATTTACTCAAGTAAGTGAATGCTAAAGACTGCTTTGAACAAAAACACTGATTATAATGGAAGCGTATTTGGTCCGTCAGACAGAGGAGTGAAAGCTTCATTGTCTTTAAGGGTGATTAATTGTAAGAGTACTGGGGCATTTGTTTGGAGCAAGTATAGAACTCTTGTAAAATGCTGTTTGGGCCAAATCCTACTTTATTCAAGTCTAAAGCCATTTATTTCCAAATGTGTCTCCGCTCTAGGGCTGTTAATTATTATATTGTGCTCTGCAATACTGATAACGCACCAGGCTGTGACATGCAAATAAGTCTAATCACAATGTTTGACAGGGTGATCAATTACAGCCCCAGGTGAGGTACTAGGTGTCCTGATGAATCAGGATATTCATGTAATTCAACAAAAGCTAATTAGTTTCTGCCAGTTAAAGACATTTCTGTGTGTTTGCATACCAAACATATAAAATAGAAACTTATTTTTATACATGCATCTCTGCAAATTTTCGCTTATTTTGATGTTTTGTCATTTCCTTTAAAATTGTGCTTTAAATAATAGGAGAAATATGGCCAGCAGTTCTTAAAAATTATGGCAAAGCTGTTCAATGTAATACTTGCACCTAAAAAAGTTAAAACCTGAGAAACTTAACTTTGTCATAGAGGTCTCTTTTTTTTTTCAGGAGCTGTATGAGAATATATTTATTTTTATATGCCCATAGTTTATTCTCTGTTTACCCCTTAGAATAAACAAAATATGTTTTTGTTACTATGCCTTTAAGAATAATATGCAAATTATCTCTTTTCTGATTTTCTGCCTTCATTTAAAAGCAGCACAGAGCTGAAACACTCCATAGAAATTCTAAGTGAATACGTGGGTCTAAACAGCTATAAAATGAATATGGACATATTTGTAAATGTGTGTTTTGCGGCATCACACAAATGATAGTGCTCAACATTAGAAAATCTATGATTATACACTCCTTTTAATTCCAGAAATCTGATAGCATATTAAAAAGCAGAGTTGTTTCAATATGTAACAGTATCACAACACAAAAATTTTGCTCACATTGCGCCGCCCTCCCCTGTCCCCACTTTACTGTTCTGGAATAAGAGTATGACTGTTGCTCTGTGGCATCCCATGACTATACACTGACATTTACAGAGTAAGCGGTTATCTTTTAATTAAGCCCGCATCGTCAAGCCCAAAAAAAAAAAAAAAAAGTTATATCAAGTAAAATACTCCCAAAGCCTAAAACACATTTTTTACAGGCCAAACAAAAAAAAAGTCAATTTAAATTAGTAATGCACAATGAAACAGTTTTTAATTTCTCCTCAAGCAGGGGGCGGACAGAGAAAATTGCTTTGAAGCTAATGCCCCTCATCCAATTCATCACCAGTCAGGGGATTAAAGCTGTTATTACCAAAAAGCTTACGATATTACGGCCTGGGAGGGATTAAACACATTTCTCATCAACTGAAGACGAGAGACAAGAGAGAAACAAACTGTCCGATGGAGCCATTACGGTCGGCGTGCCCCATTTACAAACAGTTTGAGCAAAACCCGCGAGTTCGCTTCTGCCCGTGTGAAGACCTAAGAGAGAAATCAGGCTTCAGTTGAGGTTAGACTAGGAGATCGTTTCCACTATCTGAACATTTTTTCGCCACTCGAGGCCGAGCCCTGAGGATAACACTCCAGCAGGGAGAGGTGATTCATAATAGTTTGCCGCAGATGACATGTTGGACCTGCAGGGAGTATAAGGATTATACTTTAATCAGATGGGGCTGCACCATTCCACAGCCATTATGAATTTTTTTTTTTTTTTTTTTTTTGCAGGAATAACCTGACAAAGCACTGATCCATACTAATTAGTGGAGGATTTTTTTTCTCTTGTCTTGTTTTTCCACTTTCTTTCTTTAGAGAATTAAGCACGATCTATAAAGATTAGGAAGTTCTTGGGCTAGCCTTGAGGCTGTTTGCACAATCTACTTTCTCTGTGGGTTAGATATGTACAGATTGGAGAACCCAGAGCTTGCAGAGCGTGCTTTATTATGCTTACCCTGCTCCATTCACAAGAGAACGCATGTATCAGCCCTCATCTCCGCTGCCTTTGGTTTAGACATCTACGCTAGTCCATCTGGACAGGCGCTCCAAGGAATCTCCCTCCAACCTGCAAAGAAAGAAACAGCAGTTATTACACACTGAAGGAATTAAGTCTGCAAAGCAATAGAAGTTGTGCTTTCATTTATATCTTACTCCAGAATTTGAAAGAGATTCTATAATGCTGGGCTTAGACAGCTGCAGGCCAGTCATTATTAAGCACATTAATAATCCATTTACCTACAGATAATGTTGACAACTGGCAAAGGTTCCAGTTACTAGAATGGAACTTAACTGAATAAAGCAAAATTAGGCAAATATTGTCAAATAATTCTTTGTTAAAATAGGAAATTCACCAAATTTTTTTCAATAATTGAATAGTTTACATGCAAACAGTGTCAATGTACTGATTCTCATTCTAGAGAAACTCTGAATCCTTCACAGTGATGGTATAAGGATACAGTTACCTCACACGCCCTGATGCATAAGACAATTTTTGAAATGATGTTTTGGTCTAATTTGCATGTGTGGAGAAATACACACAGAGGGGTTTTAGAGTATAGTACCTAAAGTACCTATCAGTATTACCACTTTACCCATCAGTCACAACATTAAACCACTGACAGGCAAAATGAATATCAATTATTATTTCATTACACCAGCACCTGCCAAGGGACATGATGTGTTAGGTGATACTAGACAACTGGGTTAGAGCATCTCAAATTACAGATGTTATAAGGTGATTCAGGTGTGCCAACCAATAGTGTGCCAAGAAAAGGCAAAGGTAAACTGGTGATAAGATCATGAGGTTTGATCCCACAAAAGAGCTATTGAACATTTTTTCATGGCAACATTATAATGGGAGAGAGAATAAAAAATTGGTTTAAAAATGATCACTAAGCTCAAAATACTGACTTGGTTCCAAGTTCTACAGAGCCTATTGAGAAGGCACTATGACTTAAAGAATCTTAAAGCCTTGAGGAACTCATGCCTCAACAGGTCCAAGCAATTCTAGTGGCAGAAAGAGAACCCACACAATATTAGGCAGGTGGTTTTAATGTTATGGCCGATATCTATATGTCTACAGTGTATGCAGCACTGTCTGTTCTGTAAACAATTGGACCTTGAACACAGATGCAAATTCAGAATACAAAAAAACAAGTCACAGAAAAAGGAAAATGATATAAATATATTGAACTATATACTGTACTTGTACACTGTCCTTTAGTTAAAGGAAAAAAATATATATATGTTGTTGTTTTTTTTTTTTTACTAATTCTGAAGCCATGATAAAGGCCAAGATCTTCACAACTTGAAGACCCCCTGTATGTAAACGCAGCAAAGCAACAAAGTTGTCACTAGACTACTTCGCTCTTTCAGAGCAGTCAACCATCCCGGCTTTGGTCAAAGTTTAGAATTATGTCCAGTGGTTTCATTAAATCAACATAATAAAAAAAAATAAATTACATATTTGCCTACAAGGTATGTTCCCATAAATTCAATATTTATTTAAATCAACTGCCTGTGAAAAACCCAAACCTGCTGTCAGGGAAAGTATTTATATGAAGGCACATTGCCTTAGCGGCATAATATAAACCGTAAACCTCCATGAAGAAACAAACACATATCTGTAATTGTGTGTAACTGATTAATTTATATGCTCACCGGCAGTCAGGCCTTTAATGTGCTGACAATCCATCAGCTGCTATACGCAAGACCTGTCTGAAACTGTTTGCCCCATAATTAATCTCTACCATATAATCTTCCCGCGAACATGAGGAGAGCTTGTTAAATTAAAAAAAGCCTTAAATCATGTTGCAAAGTGCATGCTGGTTTGAAAAATAAGATCAAATCAGATTAGTGTCAAAGCACTTAGGCAAAATCAAGTATCAGGAAGTTTATAGTCTCCTGCCAGACACAAAAACAGTGATTTACAATATTAGACACACAGATGTGAAACGAAAAGTCCGAGTTCTATAATAGCTGCAGTATTTTCACAAACAAAAGTACCTGTTTCAGAAAACAAACCGGGACAACCGGTAAGATGGACTGACTACCAAGCAACACTATTGATACATAAAAACTTTGTTTAGGTCAATATTTCAACCAATCATGCTAGGGGCAGCTGGTGGCCCCTGTGATCAGAAGGTTGTGGGTTTGAATCCTCACCACTGAGGTACTCTTGAGATTACCAATCCCCCCTTTGGCTGCACACTGCTTCACTTGGTAAATGGTTCAGATTAGTGATGCCCTGAACAGATCACAATTGACGCCAATGCGGGAGGACTAGGGACGGGTACTTTATCACCTAAATATAAAAGACAGAAGTATGGATAACTCTTGCGCAAACACACACACACACACACACACACACACACACACACACACACACACACACACACACACACACACACACACA
>JBBMFX010000037.1:16343076-16353884 GCA_037832545.1 Rhabdalestes septentrionalis | reverse complement strand
ACACAGACACACACACAGACACACACACAGACACACACACAGACACACACACAGACACACACACAGACACACAGACAGACACACAGACAGTAGACTCACAATAATCCTAAAAAACAAATACGATAAATAGACAAGTATCACTGGACTCTAGCTAAGTATTGAGGATATAAATACATTCACATCAAATCACCTCTCGCTCCATCATCCGTTTCTGTATTCCGGAGGACATGGGCATTAAAGATTCATGGTGCTGTTTCAACTACAGCCTAGACAACGATATTGAGAACTGTTTCCGCAGCTGAAGAGAAGACAGACAGGCTGAGAGACAGAGAGATAGGAGGGGTCTCCATGTTGCTGTAAAAGCTGATTAGCCATGAGGCAGAGAGAAAACCTGGACAGACAATCGAAGAAGTATTCGTGTTGTTAAATCTGTACTAATCTAAAAGGACCACCGCTAGGATCAAGACTGGGAGAAGAAAAATTACTTCTTTTTTTTTCGGTGAGAGTATAACATCAATACAGAGGGGAAAGCTCTCACCTCACGATGTCGAAGGACGAGTGGCACATGTACTTACTCGACGTGGCAACATCATCAGAGAAGAAAGGGTCTCTTTCTCAGCTAATTTCCATTCTGCATAAAATATGGCTGCTTTAATAATAGATGTGCACTTGAAAGGGAAATGGAATCTGTCTCATCCTTGATTTATAACAGTCTGCCAAGATATGGTGCCCGTAAGAATGGTCCGGCAAAAAGAACATCTTAATGGAGACGCCATCTGATTTGGGCCCATCACACCATATGGAGGAGTCTGGAAGGCCCGCATTTCCATTCAGAGGAGTAGAATGGGGAAATGATGTGGGTAAGAACGCTCCTAGACAGCATGACATGGCTCATGAGGGCAACTGTAGCTCACAGCTTCAATTTCTTCATCATTTTCCCAAAAGCAGCCATCAATAACGCTGAGGGACGAGCATGACAACACTGCTAAAGCAAGAACGGGAGAAAGGCCCCTTTGTGTTATCCTGTATGGATGATGATTGGCCCCCTGAACATTTAATGGTTCTAAAAAAGTGGCCTCCACGATGTGTCTGCCCCTCCCCTTGCTCGGCCCCTCCGACCCTGGAAAAAGCGGCCAGCCCCGTCACAGTGGATTACAGGAACAAAAAGGGCCTGAAAGGCTGAAGTGTTGCGGTCGGGGAGATGCGGCAGGCTTGTCACCGGCTCTCATGGATATGGGGCTTGGCTGGAAAATTCCTATGCTTCTCCGGGAGGCTTTGCATATATTTGGACAACGCACCCAATCCTTCACTTGCTCTCTCTCTCTCTCTTTTTCCTCACCTCTTCTTTTACCCGTCTCTCCCTCCCCCGGTCTTTCTGGGTCTACATGAAGATAAGCCTGGAGTGTCCACTGTGGATTTCAGGCCCCTTTCACTGTTGACTCTTCCTAATGCTTATGACTGCTCAATATCTCTCCATCTTCTCCCAATCCGCCCCTCTTCTCCTCACTTTGTAGAGTAGACAGTGTACGCTGCTGCATCCCCATCTCTCCCTTTTCCTCTTTGCTCACTTTAAACATTAACTTATGTGGTTGCAAATGTGTCACACCACACCACACCAGAGCCAAACAGAGAAACGAGGCGTTTAGTTGCACTGCGAAAAAGCACAAAAAAGGCAAACCTTTCGTTCTTTTCTCCGGATTCTTTTGTAATTGGTCTATTCATACCTCAAAGAAGTACAAAAAAAAAAAATTAAAAGGGTTAGAAATCAATTCAAAGAAAGCACAGCTCACAAAAAGCTAAAAAAGGAGACCTTTTCACAGAGAAGCTAACTTCAAACCCGTGGAGTACTAATGAATGCTCATGCAGTGCACTGAAGTTAATGCAAATGAAGTCTTTTTAAAGGATCTCTTATCTAGGCTGCCTCATAAAGCCCGGCATACCTCAGGACAGACTCTGGCTCTGGGGAGGCTTGTGGAGGTTTCGGCAAGAGCGTCGCCATGTCAGAGTCGTTCCAGCTGGGCTTAAAAACGGCTCGCAGGCTCTGGAGCTCAGAGACTTGAAAAGGGGAGTTGAAAGCTAGGGCTGAACTCGCCACTGCATCTCCTGATGCATAAACAGCCTGATGCTCTGACACATAAAACGGGCGAAGAGAGGCTGAGATTTCAAAGCTCTGTGGCTGAAGAGGACAAGGCAGCCTCTCTCAACTCAAGAAACCAAACATGCCAACGCACAGTCAAGCGGCTGCCAAGCCAAAAGCTGGCGCCTGGCTGGGGGGTGTGCGAGTGATTATTCATTGATGATGAAGCCATGGTTCACACAGGCTAATACTTCAGTGACGGCACTAAACAGACCCACGCCACATGAATCCAGCGAACGAGTTACTCACTCTAAACCACCCGGTGTGATTGCAGGGAGACAGCAATACACCATCACTCTCGCTGACACATAAACATGCACTCGTGCTACTGCTTTAATCATGCCGAAAATTTCAGTCAATCCCAAAGTTCAGCCCAAATCTGGCCCATAACACGAAATTCCGGACCATCTCCGAGAAATGTATTAAAACTCACAGTCTGACTAATAATGCCTAATAAGATGCATTATTAAGTCACAAAGTGACAATGTGACATCCTCAAATTAGCAATAATGGCATCATCAAATTACTCTAGAAGAAGGTTTTAAGAATGATGTATTAATAAATATATTCAACAATCAGTAACTATGTTTAAAACCAAATAACAGAAAAACCACGTTCTCAGCCTAAGGCTGTTTTCATATCTGGTGTTTTTCTAACATCTGTGATTTCAATGACACCCATTTAATTGAGTTGGATTTCACATTGTAAGGGATAAATTGAACCACACATGGATGTTCCTTGCTTTGTCAACAATCAGTAGCGGCCAAAAACTTCTTCCTTTCATATTAAAAATACTATTTTTTAAATTTCACTTGCATATTCACATCTATTCACTACTATATTCTTGAAATAGCTTTGTTAGTCGATCCCTCATTCAAACATGACTCAGTGGACACTTGTATAACCTTACTCAATGTCTATTTTCATGGTGGTAAGATTTATTTGAATTTAACCATTCAGGTAGCTGACCCCCAGCCAAAAAGACCTACAACGGGCCTTGTGCCAAAATCAATATTGCTCCGCTATTATTTAGTTGCTTGTCTGTGATTACTAGCATGCAGCTCAGACTACAAGTACAACATGAGTGTCAATCAAGAGATTAATGTTCAAAAATATTGAACTCAGCTGTTTGTATAGTCTGACATGCCATGGGTTGTTAGTGGCAGAATGAGTGGGTAAACACCTCTTTCCTGATACACCTCTGTTTAACCACATTTAAAGGTCCAAATGTTTAAAAATATCTGCACTCATTTACCTCCTTCCATTCAAATATTTATAGAGTCAAACTACGGACAACATGTTTGACATCACATATGCATCTTCCTCCTCATAAATCTTGCAGTCCTTTTGTCTGTTGTGACAATTGTTTTGGCGTCAAAGGGCTGTGTGTTACTACCAAAATAGCCACAAAAGCTCTGAATGCAAGCCTGTGTTTTGAATAGTGCCACCAATGATCTGGAACACATCCACTGGCTCCCACTATAAAAGTAGAATTGTGCTGTTATGTTCATAGTTTAGGCCATCTGGCTAATACCGCACCACTGGTGTGCATATATGTGGTTCTTTAACAAATAAAGGTTATTAGGGCAGTGGGGAGGATAGATAAAAAAGTGAGAGACGCCCAGGACAACCCCAAACATCCAATTCCACACGAACCCAATACAACTAGCTGGAAAATTACATTTACAGCTTCAACTCACATGCTCATGACCTACAAGAAGTGAAATGTTGTGTGTGAGTCCCGACTCTCTCCAACCCCCACATTGGGTCAGAGAGTGAGAAGGTCTCAGCGAGCTGTCAAAGAATGAAAGGCCAAGCCCGCATCCTCAGCACCTTGTTGGTTTCTGAAAAGATTGCTAACTAGTCTGGAATATTAAGCAGCCAATGTGTGAAATCAAAAGCCTTTCAATGAGGAGTGCTTCAAAAGCCTCAGTGTGATATCGTGCCCTCAGTGAAGCTGCTGATAAGCCAGAGAGTTGGGGGCGAAGGAGAAGAGGAGGATGAGGAAGGGTTTCCAAGGAAGAGAGCAGAGGAGGGGAGGGGGGAATTTTTCACCCGTTTCCGAACTGCGCATATGCGCAAAATATTATTCACTAATCAAAGGCTTCCCTTTCATATCAGGATTTATGATTCATGCTCTTCAAGAAGACATTGCAAGAGCAGAGAGAGGGAGAAAGAGAGGGAGAGAGAGAGAGAGACAGAGAGAGAGAGAACAAGAAGGAGAGTGAGTAAAACAAGGGGATAGAGAGAGAGAACCGAGAGAGAGAGACACACAGAGAGAGCAAGAGAGAGAGAAAGTGGGACAGGAGAAGGCTGTTTCAGAACATCCATCACTCCTCTTGCACATCTGAAACAGTGGTTGACAATGATCTGCAGCAGGCAGCCGGAACCAAGCCTTCCCATCAATCTCTCCTGCAATCTTCCCCCAGATAACATGCTTCAAATGCATGTTAGCAGACCTGGAGCCGACACACTGTAAATCAGCTGCCTATCGCATGTTGGGAAAGAACAGCAGCAAACGACCCTTCATAACACTTGAAGACTACGTAACAGCGTAGGTACTGAATCACATTCAAAAAGTAATAACCACCTTATGTCGGGAGAATATGGCATGGCACACGAATTGCACTGAATGCAACAGAAACTAGCGTTGGAAGCTGAAGAAAACTTGCTTAATCATGTAAACCAACAGTCTGATCTTTTTGTTACAGTCAGATGGACAGACACAATTTGAGAAACCTTTTTTATCCAGATTAGATGGCTTGCACAAATGTATTGTTTTGAGATACAGTTTTATGAAGAGAATTAAGTTAAGAGAGTTAAGTTACTGGTGGACAAAATTGTATGCCTGCGCATAATTATGTTATAAAATATGTTAAAGACAAAATATGTGATATAAACAGACAAAATTTTTCAGCTGTGTAGGCTGCAGTTTAATGTTTTAATGGGTCTGTCTGATGGCATTTTATTTCACTAGACAGGTTATGCATGAACAGCTTGCCAGGATGAGCTGAACGTATTTGATATGAAAGCTATGTCTACAGAATGAGTTGTTTCAGGCCTAATTAACCTGTTTTATGTAGCCAGCTACCATTTTTTACCACTTTGACAGGAGAAGCTATGAAATATTCAACTGTTCATTGAGCCAGCTGCTAAATAAATCTTACTTATCCACTGGCTGTTCTCCCCATTAAGTTTTATTTAGGGAATAAACAGCAGTTGTGCATTAAATATGCAGAAACGTAGTCTAATGAGAGGATCAACGAAACATCTAACTTTACCTGAGGCATCCAAAATTTTAGATCACTACACATTTAATGTATGTTGCTCTTTTTTAGGCTTCTGCCATAAGCCCCAAAAATGTTCCATCATTTGGAGCTACACAATACTTCTAAACAATGTTAAAAATTAAACAAATGTCTGCCACTTTAGTATAAGTGTTCTTACATCAAGGCAAAGTGTTTTTACAGTTTAAATGTTACATAACATTCAGTTACAGAATGTAGTGATGTTGCCTCACACCTCCAGGGTTGAATCCAGCTCCTGGTCTTGGGTATGTGGGGTTTGCATGTTCTCCTCGGGGTGGTGTGGGTGTTCTCCTGGATCTCCCACAGTTCAGAGTTAGTGACATGGGCGTCGTCGCCATTCAACCAGAGGGGACGTGTCCCCCTCACATTTCATAATTATTCCTTTGGACGCCCCCACATTTAACATAAATAATGAGTTCACCCAGCGCTGTTGAATCTTGAATCTTTCGTGAAAGAATCCACTCCACTAAATCAATAGAAGAACACACGCAACTGGAAATCCCAGCAGCCTGTCTCTGTACTGATACACTTCACTAGCATGCGGTGATTTGGAGGAAAACCCGGAGCGGATTTCCAGGGGGAAGGGTTCATCTATCGATTAAGTGAAGTGGATTCTTTCGTGAAAGATTTGGGGTTTACAAATACCCCCACCCCCTAAAAGGACGAGATTTGCACGTAGGCAGCAACTCCGCCTGCACGCAAACAAAGCCCCCCAGGGTGTATGTGTCCTGTCCAGGGTGAGCTCCTTCCTCGTGCCTGTTGACCCCGGGATAGGCTCCGGGTACCCGTGGTGCTATCTAGGATTAAGCGGTTACAGAGAATGCATTTTAGTTCTGCACATGATTTGTGGGGTCATAAAATTTGCCTTCATATAACCTATTATTGCACACCCTGGGTAACCTTTATTCACATTCCTAAAGGCAACTAGTTCTGAACCGCTCGGCATCAGTATTATCTATGAATTGATGTGCTTTGTGCTTGCATGCTTAATAAAGGTTTCATTTCTGTGGCTGAACATGTTACACACTATAAGGTCATATGATGTGCAGAATAAGTGCTGCAAAGTTTAGAAAATAAGTTCAAATTAAAAAAGAAGACAAAGCAGAGACAGACTAAAGGACTTTAGTCTCTCCAGTTGAACAAGTTTCCAGATAAAGGCGTTAAAGTTGAGGCTTCGCTTCAATCTCTTTTTGGGACATGATGTGGTGCATGAGACTCTAATCTCAATAACAAGCTCAGCGATGTTCAAGGGTACAAGTTAACAAGACATGGCAGCATGTGCCGCACAAGTGATTTGCAAAAAGAAAGTGATTTAAAGGAGACATTTTGTCATTTTTCACCAATGTAATTTTGTTCCCTTGACTTGACTTCGAAGAGTTAACAAATTAGGAACAAGCAATGATATTGGAATTACGTGTACCAGCAGTTATCCTATTCAAAAACATATCGGAATCAGACAGATGCCTAGATTCACAATCTTGCAAATGTCATGGTATTTAAATATCAATTTAAAACCAAATTTGTGCCACAGTGTTAAAATATTATGCTTCACTTTTAGCCCTACATATCTTTATAATGCTAAACTAGGTGCATATCTTTCCAAATTCTGGATTGTACAAATGTTTTGTATTGTTATGGTATCAGCTTTAGCAGATATATACATCACAGATACTGGGCAGCACAAATAACACCTTAATTCAATCTTTGTGATGTGTTCAAGCCTGTCATTTACTCTTCTGTAAATAACAGCTCATTATGGGTAACGATAGTCTATATTATTGACCACTGCTCTCACTTGGGGTCTATTTTGAAGATAATACAAAGCTTAAAGCCCATGATAACATTTATGTGTGGGTCTAAAATAATTTTGCTATTTCGACAGCGGAAAACAGACTTTGGGTCAGAGCAAGGAGCAAAAATGTTGTCCTAACTGTCTTAATTATTTTGAGGTGTGTTTTGGTCACCGCATACAATAAAGCAATCAGAATGGCCCATAACCTCTCCTTTAAAAGGCGGCGGCGCATGAGTCGTGGTGGACTGCTTTTATAAAAAAGGCTTGTTTGCCTGGCAAACCAGATCATTTTTGGCCAAAGAAACAGGTCTGATTGTGCATTGTACATTCCTACTATATTTATATTTAACGTTGTTCTACCAAAAGGTTTTAATGAACCCCATTAGCGTGTTGTGTTGATTGGTCGAACGAAGTCAACTGATTTACGTAATTAATGCAGTAATCTATTTTCTTGCACTATCCCCAAATAAAGATCTAGCTTTGAAAACTCTGTCCTAAAGCTTGAGTGTCCTCATATTGTCAGTCGGATTGGATAAAAGCATCTCCTAAATGAATGTAATGTAATAACATTTATTTATTATTATTTTTGTGTTTCATTAATAAGTAGGATTATGTGAAATGATTGGCTGTACTCAAAACAAATAAATGAATAAAAATGACAAAAGATCAGTGTACTTTGAGCTTCGTCCTGTGACTTTGCCAAGTGTTGTGCACTCACCAATTTCAGAAACAAATCACTTTTAACAAACATCTTTTAACAAAATTTTAAAATGATATTTGTTGGTCAAATGGGAAATATATTTTACATTATTCTTTTGAGCTGGAAACAAACACAAATCATGTTATTTTTTGCAGGTATAGTGTGAAAATGAGCAATGGGTTTGTAGGCAACTAGCAAAAAAACTTTGTACTGCATAACAGCGCAAAACAGTCAGTAAAGGCAATGCACAAAGGGTGGTCTCTGTCCAATAATGGAGAAATCCCTAGTGGAGCATACCATGAATCCATACCTTAGGCTTATTAAGCTTGTTTACACTAAAAGACCAGGTACTGTCCCACAATCTTGAGCAAACTCAGGCAAAGCATGTCATTATTTAAAAACATTTAATGCAGAAACAAAGTAAATTTTTTGAGAGTAAGTTTTGACCTTCAGGTTAATCTGATTTCTGCCAGCCGGGCAACAGGGGCTTTTCTGTTGTGTTAGTACGAAACTAACAGTGGCACTTTTATAGCAACTCTAGATTAAACAGATATTTGAACTTTGAAAGAGACATTTAAGTCCTACTCTTTACTTCATGTCAGTTTGGATGCTCAATCCTTTAGTAACAGAGTAATTGTAAACACTATGTTTACTCAGAATATTACTGGAGCCTTTTAGCTTAGCCGGTTACCCTGCTTGCTCCAGGGAGGAGAGAATATAGTCCAGTTGGTTCGCAAAGCATTAGCAATAAAGAGTCATCAATGAAGAGTCTGCTGGTTCAGACATCAAAAAAGTTATCAATTTTTACAGAATATGGCAAAATATCAGTGTCAATTTTACTCTCCTTTCCCTCAGACAAATCTGTGAAAATGATACAACATAACATGTGCAATAATTATACAAGTTCGTCAACTGGGACCCTAGGCGATCAGCAGAATTTCTCACTTTTTGTGTGCATGAGCATTCTGTGATTTGAGAAACTACTCAAAATTCCAGTTCTGGTGGTAGTTTATTTTCAACCACAGCACTGAGTTATCAATGCGAGCGAGTCCCAGAAGTGCTGGTACACAGATGCCATCAAAGATTTTGCTTAATTATAATTTAAAATGTATTCGCTTTGTGGTATTTATTTACATTGAGCCTGTTTTGCAGATGAAATCTTCATAATTTTTTTTGCAGAGAAAGCTAAATAAAAAGCCCATCGCCTCGCAGGAGCTGCAGCGATGTAGAACCAAGAGACCATGAGCTACCAAGAGCTCTAATGTGAAAGACGTTTGCGAACTTTGCCGGTAAAACTCTAGCTTGGTGTGAAATGGTGCTTATCTTTATCGCCCTCTCTGGCAATAATGGAGTTTTCGCAGGTACACAAAAAGGTCTTTACACAACACCAATGGTTTTTAATAATGGAATTATTAGATGCTTCCTACTAACATCTCAATTTATTGATAAGAAAGGACTTGCATCCCAGATTTAATGATTTATACCAAGTGGAACACTAACCACCACAAAACAGTGAAAAAATCTGTAAAATATCTAATCAGACAATGAATGCAGAGGAACAACCGTGATGATTTATTCATGCACGAGCTGATGTCGAAGCTGGGATTTGTGAACATTAAGAACTTTGGAGCAATTTAGAGCAGTTTGATTACAACAGCTGAACGCACAGTGTCAAGGGGCAAAAGATGCTCTAAACAGACTCACTGTGGTTAAACAGAGAGGGAAAGGGAGACAACACTCCATTTATGAGGAGGAAAAAAAAGCAACATTTAACTGTAGTAACAACATAGCTGTGACGGTGGCATCATGCCGGAGTCATTTCTCATTTCTGTGCAAAACAGCTCAACGTAAAAGACTGCGACAGTGTTCTGCCTAATAAACCCATGCTCAGACACGACATCTGCAGTCATGTATAATTCCTCAACAGAGGATTTAAACATTCCTAGCACGTAAACGCAGAAGCCAAACATAAACAAGGTTTCCATGGCTTTTTGGGAAATGTTTATTAATAAATGAATAGAATTTAAATATATAAAATTCTGAAATAAACATCACATCACAGGGGAAGAGTAAAGGGGAAAAAAAAAACTTGCGGATATCAAAACATATGAAAGAGACTGCATTTCCATAAGCCTCTGGTATGCTGTTAGATTTCAGCATATGGCAAGTTCGCACAGGCCAAATCTGAGTGGCAGCAACAGTGCGAATACGACTGACTGGCAGCAATGCAAATACTAACAGCGAAACCCAGGCCAAATCTGCGGTGCGCGTTCAGCTTCCACAACAGCCCCGCTTCCAAATCCCTGATAAACTCCCGCCATACGCTTTCACTGCTCCGGATTACACCTAATTAATAATGAGATGCCCTAAAAAACACGGCTCTCATGAATATTCATCTAAAATAAAAAAGATCAAAAAGGAGAAAGAGAGGCTCTATAATAATCGCCCCACAAGCTCATTTCCCAGCTGGTTTTCAGCACAATGCCGAGCTGCATGCGCAGAAGGTTTCTCTGAACACTGCCAGGGCTCTACTCTTGCAAAGCTGCTCTTTTAATGCTCACCCAGCTCTGACCTCTCTACCTGGCTCCGCTGTCGTCAGGGAGAAAATCCTCTTAAGGGGCTCGTGAATAACTCTGTGCCCCTCTCAGACAGCACCGAGCTGGGCTTACAGTATCACAGTGTTGTCTCAAAAAAAACCTGGAATATTCCACAGGGAACTGGGAAAATTTGCAAGGAGCAAAAAGTCATGGAACCAGTCAGACCTTACTCTGCCTTGAATGTAGTAAACATGGCATCCACCTTGTCTAGTGTACAGTAAATATTCTACTCCACTGTGTACATACATAAATATTTTCATTGGAACCCAAATAT
>JBBMFX010000037.1:16309864-16324289 GCA_037832545.1 Rhabdalestes septentrionalis | reverse complement strand
TGTGTGTGTGTGTGTGTGTGTGTGTGTGTGTGTGTGTGTGTGTGTGTGTGTGTGTGTGTGTGTGTGTGTGTGAGTCACCGGGAGAGGAAAACAAGTACAGTCTTCTCCAGGTCTTTGTAGTTTGACTGATTTGACAGAGACTGACTGGGAGAGATAACACTCTCAAGAAGAAGTCCATTTCTTCCTGCTTATTTGTATGCTGCTGTGCTTTCTCAATTTCTCTCTGCTGAGATGGAGCAGACGCCTCTTTAATGCACTGCTGTCCATATCTGATATCCAACTCGGTGGAAAAAAGTGACTGAGCGTCAAGGTGGTCCGACCGGAAAGAGATGTTTGAAGGGAAACTTCATTGTAACCTGAAAAAAAAGTTACCCCCCCTTTCTTGATTTCAGCAGTTATGGCAGACTGGTTCTGTCAGTCCAATCTTGTTTGAATGGAGCTTTTGAGAAAGGACGTTGCCTCGGAACAAGAGGTGCCTATCTGAGAAATTCTACAAGAGAGCAAAATCTAATTTCAGCCATACTTTGGCCTCTATGCCTCTAATATCATTTGGTTCTGATATCAGAACTTCATCCAGGGCTTGTGAATAGTGTTAGACATCATAGGGAGTTTGCAATGTCAATCACTGGCAATGCAATGACTAAAGATACCACACCTGCTCCAAGACAGGCCCCCTCCTCTCACCATATCACTCAGAATGATGGTAGTCAATGTGGACTCCTAGCTGACATAACACTGAAGGAAATCTGAGTTAGTGTTCTCTTCCAAATGTGTTGAACTGTCCAATGATATTACAGAAGTGTCAGGTTGATTGTGTAGGAGCTTCATGTGCCATTCTCCAGCACCTCTACGCACAAAGACATCTCCACAGTTTGCTGTGGAGGAAATCCAGTGGTCTGCACACAGTCCTGATCTCAGCCACATTTTTGGAATTAATCGCAAGGAATTGCAGACCCTTATCTGTATGCAATCTCACAAATGCTATTTGACATACTTCACACAAAATTCCACCAATAAAGGCGGTCCTCGAATTACGGGGGTCTTGACATTCGCGACACTCGGGTGGGCGAAATAGTTTGGTTGGGCACAGTGATACATACGCAGAATACACAGAATACACAGTAACGCGCCATATGAGTGAGGGAGGATGCTTATCTAAGAACAAGTGTTATCTGGAACAGTACGGTGTATAAGTACAGTATATTTATGTCTTTTTCTGAGACATAGTTGTGTTTTTATGTTCTAGATTTTACAACTGTGTTA
Source organism: Rhabdalestes septentrionalis (assembly GCA_037832545.1). Lineage (NCBI taxonomy): Eukaryota > Metazoa > Chordata > Actinopteri > Characiformes > Alestidae > Rhabdalestes > Rhabdalestes septentrionalis. The sequence goes on along the minus strand of JBBMFX010000037.1, from coordinate 16,323,026 downwards.
GGAAAGCTAATTGACTTGTGTTTCGACTTACACCAAAATTCGGATTACATCACTGTAAACAAACCTACGTCGTAACTTGAGGATCCCCTGTACATTCCACTGGAAACCCTGCTTCAAAGTGTAGAGGCAACTCCATATTAATGGTTATGTCTATAAATAGAGCTGATGGTCAGGTGGTGTCTTGATGGTTTTGGTGCATAACTATATTTTGCCCACAGTCTCATTTACAGCTTTCTGGTTTCAAGCTCTTGCTTTACAGAAATCCAAACTGATAATGACTCACGGAAGCAGAGTACGTACACTGACCAGATAAACATGAACAGGCACAACAAGCACAGATGTTTGTTTGGGGAGCTGCACATTTATTTGATTGCTGAAAGTCTCTACAATGTTCTACAAGATCTACAAGATCTCTAGTTCATTTTGATTGACAGCAGATGGCAAAATTACAATGACTATGGTAAGATGTTCATCAAAGATATTAAAACGCAATGTTGTAAACAGTAAATAAAGAATGTCTTAGATAAGTTTTTGCTGCAAAACCTTTGCAGTGATACACTGATGAATGTGCTCTGTAATTTTTTCCTGCCGCAGGTGTTGTTAAAACGTGATGCAGCACCTGCCCTGCTATTATCTGCTATTGTTCCTGCAAGTTTAGCCTCCAACAGCACACCAAAATCTAGGGCTCAACCACGGAATCAATGCGATTGATCCAGCTCTTCTCGGGCCAACAAGGTCTCATATTGTTTTCTACTGCATCGCTTTTTATTACATTACAGATTTGGCTAAATAGTACACAGCTTGTGCTCTGTAACCTACAACAACGAAGGGCGAATTCGACCCCATTCCGAGTTTAATCTATAACAACCGGCAGAGATCGTGATTGATAGGCACCAGACACAGTGAAGGAGGAACCGTGAGGAATCGAGGTGGAATCTACACTTTTCCAGATCTAGTTTCTGCAACCCCTCTCCCACCCACAGCCCCACCCATATGCTAGCGATTGTAGGGGCATTGTTAAATATGTTAGACTACTCGCCCTACTCAGATGGAACAGTCTTAATGATAGATGACCTTTATCCATGCTCCATGCACAAATGATTCTTAGCAACTGCTACTAGGTCAAATGAGCCATTCAATCTAATTTGTCAGTGAATTTGTCAAGCTTACAATGTTAGGTTTATTTTTGTTGTGGTAGTTGAGCAATTAATTATTATTTGATTATTTGATTCTTATGTTATTATTATGGATAATGCTTTCAAGTTGTTGCATTTTCCAACCAGAGGTATATTGTTTCTTCAGATTATCTTCTGTATGGGTGGGCTTTCAGGCTTTTAATAGATTGTTCACAATTCCTCTGATTGTCTCTATCGATCTTGTTGCTAGTCACCCTCCTTTTCTTTTCCCGTCACCTGTCCTGAACATAATGGGTAAATGGAGCGAAAAAAAGGTATTTTCAAGTCTCAGCCCACACCAAAGTTCAAAGACATCAATACTTTACTTGTATTACTTTTTTTCCAACTTTCACATGCTGAAAAAACATAGAAAATACCAAAGCTTGCACAACAATATTTTACATTCATAATTACATTCAAATATGTTAAAATATGTACCAGATCCAAGTAGACAAAACCTTTCGACCACTTCTCTCTCTTTATTATCAGAAGGAAGATTAGGAGTCTTTCCCACTGTCATAAAAGTTATTTGAATATGCTTCTGTCTTTTGCATATCAACTTGCATTAGTCTTGCTTCTCTTTGTGTATTCTTATTTGGTATACAGGCTAAAAAGTTTAGTGATAGTGGGTTGCGTTTTTCATTAGAGCAATGAGATTGTACTGATTTAGCTCTGTACCATTAGGTAAAATTCCACAATTTTAACTAATTGACAAATTTGAAGGCATATTTGACGTTTTTTTATCCAATTATCCACACATCTTTTATTCCACTGCCTTTCTTCCATGCACATCTGGCCATTCACAGTCACTATAAAGCTCTAATCTGTGTTGCATGATTTTGAGCATGAATTTACTGGCATATAATATGAGGGGAAACTAGTTTTTACATTCCTTCTGCTCTCTGTTCTTTGTATTTAAAGCATTTTGCATAGAATTTAAACAACACCTTGTGCAATATGCATTATGTGACGATCATTGCTGTTTTGCATTTGATCGAAGGCCAGCACCCTAGTAACGGTTGCTAGGAAAAATTGCATATGTGGGGAGAGGGTTATAATTTAAAACATGGGGTTAAAAATGCATCTGTTCAACTCAACAGTTTTTTTTGCACCGTGGACCAGCTTCACGTAAAACAATATTCACATGGACTGGTATAGTTACGTCTATTAGAGAATCCCCAATAAGTTTGTTTTTACTCATGTTTGCAAGCTTATGGGCTAAATTCTTGATGTACCTTATCATGTTTCCAAACAAAAGATCTTTCAGACTCTAATAATCAATTAAATATTCTTTGACTCACAGACCGATACCTGGTGGTTGGGGATGTCTGCTCTACACCACTGATCAATGGGTCAGTTGGTAACATCAGTTTTCATAGCTCCAATGACAAAGTTAGTGTTCCAAATCTAAACCGCTGTATTAAATGCACCATTATGAGGCAGCATGAGCCACATATGTTGATTGTATGAGGCTGCCTGAGCCATGAGTGCGGCCCAGGACGTGGACAGATCTGTCCTGGACTGCAGCATTGCAGAAAGTGCAGGAATAAGCTGACAGCTGATTGATTTCAGAGCTGCTGTGTGCGGGTTCGCCTCAACCCCGTTGTTGTCTTTCATTCTCACCGGCCTCCAAGCTTATAAAAGATTCATGTGGACTGCTTACAGTGTTTGTTAATGTACCTTAAGCGCGGCCTTACCGAGCCAGAGAGCACCAGCATTCGCTTTATAAATATTTACTAGCTCTCGCTCTCCACCTTCTGACTCTTTTTTTACCCCTCTCCCTCTCCCTCTGCCGCTCTCTACTTCTCTCCCTCTCTCACTCGTTCCGCAGGATGACTCTAATCAGGTCTGACACCAGAGGACAATGCGCGATGACAGGACAGGGTAAGTGGACACAATAATGTGAGGAACTTTATAAGGACAGTCATAAAATAAGACCTATATGAATGTATTTTATCACTGGAGGAGAACAGGCTTTCGTTCCACATATTTCAGTATAAACCCGGAACTGAAATCTCTATTGCTCCACAATATTGATCTGTATAGAGGACGGAATCCACAAACTAGTCTGAGAGAAATAGAGAGGTGTAGACTAAAGTTTACTGTGCATTTTACAGCTACTCTGTGAAAGTATCTGTAAGTGTGTGTGTGTGTATGTGTGTGTGTGCATATATAAAGCTGAAGGTGAGAGGATGTTCCCACTGCATGATAATCAGACCTACACTTCTCCTGTTCTCCTTTTGCTCCTGACTAACACAGAGGTGAGAGAGAGAGAGAGAGAGAGAGAGAGAGAGAGAGAATGAGAGAATGAGAGAATGAGAGAATGAGAGAGGCGGAGATAATCAGAGACAGAAATACAGAGGTGGAAAGAGAAAGACACAGAAAAAGAGATGTAGAAGCAATGAGAGACAGGGGGGAGACAAATTGCACAAGGGAAATCTTTGTAACAAACCCCCCCACCCCAGCACTGTCTCCTTTTGCACTGCTCGAAGTGAAGAGTGCTGAGGGGTAAACACGCCCTCCTCATCTAAAGCATGCAAATGCACGCCTTTGTTTTCCCTCTGAGATTTGGAGGTGGGAGGCAGAAGGTGTGTCACCTAGGATCCTGATTGGGAGGTACAAACATCTTTATGTCTGCAAGGTCAGGAAATCTGTTTCTTCTCTTTCTCTAGGTACATGCTGCCATGGTCCATTTTGCATTAGCTGTGCCAGTTATAACATAAGCTTGGGAGTGAATGTTGGACCGTGCCTGATCATCCTTTACCAGATGGCCAGGAAGTGCTAGCAGCGACCAAAAAGAACTCATTCGTTATAGAACAAATAAAGCTACACATTCGAGATATGAGACAGTTGGAGGGACAAAACAGAAGTACATGTCTAGGTAATTAACAGATTTCATGCCTGCAACTCAAACATTTCAAAACAAAACTGAAAGAGAATAAAGAGGAACAGCTTTGGGTATCCGATTATCATTTGTGCCATCAACAAAACCTCATCCCTTTAAAAAAAAAAGTAAAATCAAAAGGAGTGTAATATAGTAATGTTAGGCTCATTTTGTAAGCAGTAACAGACAACCTCAGGAGCTGCCCAGCTTCTGTATTGCAGTTTTGTAAAGCACAATGCGAAGTAAAGTATATATAGGCTGCAGAAACGTGTCCATGTTGATGCCTATTTATGCACATATGCTGGAAAAAGAGTAGCGAGGCCTACAATAGCGCGATGCCTGGAATAATAACTGTACCCTCAGCTCTGATTTTGAAGGATACGGCGACTGGCACTTAAAGGGATGTATGAGGCTGGTTATGAATCAGCCTGCTTGTAAAAGGGAATCACACCATCATGATAGCTCTGCGTAGTAAAGCTGGGAGAGACTGCAGCCAAGTCAGGCCAGGCCAGGCAGTAAAGCTGCGAGGGAAGGAGCACAAACGGTCCATGAGTCATCACAGGGGGAGCGTCCCGATTTATTACCCTATGGAGTAGTTTGTAGTCTCGCAGGAGCTGGAAAGAAAGCGAGAAGTCCCCATGATGAAATCACCTTCTTTTTTTATCCCCCAGCAGCATAAGAGTGATCAGTCCCTTATATCACCCCATTCAACAAGGGCTGGGCAGCGTTTCCCGTGTAAATTGCTGAACTGAAAAAGTGCCCACTCAGTGTTTCCCACCACTGGTCCTGGAGAAACCCCTGCCCTGGACAATCTAGCATTATATTATGCTTTAATGCACCTCGGGTTAGAAGGGGCTTGTTAATTAGTTGATTAGTTGGATCAGTAGTGGTTCTGTAGACTTATTCTAGTGCAAATGCCCCTAATGATACTACAAGTGCATTTCACTGGGCTCACCACAATAAGCACCAAAGTCATCCTCCAATGCTTTGCCATAATCAACAACACATGGATATGCAAGGTAAGAGACCCCAGTGACGTGTATCTGGGACGGACTTGTGTTAGGTGTAGGCTCAAACGTGCAGTAAGGACGGCTTCCAATTAATTTACAAGAGCAACATGACCCAGCCTAACCTTCTCTTACTACACAGAAACCGGCAAAGTTGCATCATGCCATAACGAACGCCATGCAGAAAATCATAGCAAACCCTGACAAAGAACAGACCAGTTGAAATATAGTTTTTGGACCCCTGAGAGACATTTGGTATTCAAAAGCCCAGTCCCAGCTGTCATTTTAATTGTAGATAAGCTATGCAGCAATTTATGTGAAAGCCAGTGTAAGTGCCGCTGATACGTTTAAACAGGGTTCCCTGTCCTTCCCGCCTCTTAAAAAGCTGCGAGCCACTGGAAGTAAACAGAGAGCATCTGTGAGGTTTCATTTTTAGTATTTTTTGAACCGGCAGGCCACAGTCTTCACCGGTGTGGTCGTCTGACGGCCTGTTTATGTATCTGTCTTTTTCCAGTAGGCTGTAGAAAGAGAGAGAGAGAAAGTGAGTGAGAAAGAGAGAGAGAGTGACATCTGCATGCCGAGCCAGACCCGAACCAACTACTGTAAAGTGGCAGCAGTGTTTTCTTTGTGTTGTTTTTCTGGCACCTTAAAGCCGAGAATGTATTTCCCAACATTTATTAAAATAAAAACTCTGTATTGCAAGCTTGTCACATACTCGCTCTCTTAAATTAGCATATTTGCACATCAACAGATCTGCTCTCTTTACCAGCAAAATGTAGCTCAGTAAGAAGTTAGAGTAATAAAAATTACTTTCTGTCTCTCATCTGACTGTCTTTCTCTGCCATGCTTGTTAGACTGCTGGAAAAAAAAACATCCTCTCTGACTGGTCTTTGCCTCATTAGTTCATCTCAGGGAATTTTGAGTACGAGGCCATAGCCTGGCCTGATCCCTGTTGCAGTCAGTGTGGATAGAGGACTCCCATAAGCACAACTTTGAACATAACTAAGAAAAACCTTACTGGGCATTTTTCTTGTAAGATTGAAGGCAGTTGGACCGAGATTTGCTTTCTTCTATTTTTTTCTTTACAGCTCCTCTCAAGGAGGAAGCGAAGACAAGATGCAAGGACGGAGTAATCAGTGTCAACAACATTTGCCAAATAATCCCTCACTGAACATCAACAGTTTAATTAACTATTAACACCCTTTCACAGTGCCGTCCCATTAACGTAGATATTGTTCTACAGACATATGTCACTTGCCACAGTTACTAAACAAAGACAGAAACACAAGGAATGCTCTCTGAAAGCATCCAGTCTCTGCTCTCCTTAGTTCCTCCAAGTACATTTAAAGAACTGACACGTCCATCAAGGTGGAAGATCACAAATTTCCTCCTCCTGGTGTAGAGGATATGAGAAAGAAGAATCGAGGAGGCATCAACTAGACTTTTGAGATCAATCTTTGCTTTTCCGCCTGATCTGCCTTCTCTCCCCTGGATGTGATGCCGTCCTGCCAATGGGTAGGAGATTACTTTGTGTAGATGATACATGATTGATACACGTCTTTGAGTAGACCTCTTAAGTCTAATAATAACAGAATGGGTGTGTGTGGGTGTCTGGTCCCTGATGTAACAGAATTAGTGGTTAATGTTCTCCTCCATGCATGTTAAGCTGTCCAAAAATATTGCATTAGCAGTTCAAAAAGATGTGCTGATGATTCACACGTCTCAGAGGAGGGCTGGTGCTGGTTCATCGTGGGGGCTGGTTAGTGAATAAATTAGGGAGGATGCGAGCACAGAGAATTAATTTTGTCCTTGCTCACTCAATCCCCACTTTCAAGCAGCACTGTTTCTTTTATTCAACTCTAACAAGCCTAATAAGCTCAGTAAAGACATATGGATTGATGACTGGCTTCACAGTCCACACAGCTGTCCCTGGGCTTAACGGGTCTGCTGAAATATCTGACAGCTCAATGAGTTACGTAATAAATGGAGTTAGCAGCAGCGAAAACATTGTTGCGTATTCATTCTTATATCGTTGCTATCGGGGTGAAACCTCATATATCCAAAACGGGTATTTTTTGGGAAACTATGTGTATTCTAAATAAATGAATATGGTGTCATCATAATTGGTATGTCTATTCTCAACACTTTTCATTGGTTAATCATTTTTACACACCCACATGGAGAGTGACCAATAGTATCGATTTATGAAAAAAAAAACAAATATCAAAAGTGGAGTTACGAGGATTCTGCCAGACAGCGACAATTTATGTGAAAACCGATGTTATGCTTTAACAATATCACTACAATAATAAATATTTCAAAACGTCTGTGTGTACTCTGGAAGCTTCCTCTATCCTCACTCATCAGTTCTTCTCAGGTTGTTTGGCACTTACAGCTCAGAGTGTATCAATAAAATCTGATTTCAACAAATACAAATGTGTAAAACAATCTAAAACCAATCTTTGCCCCCTACACAGTTGCTATTTGCTGTTCTTACTCTCTCCCCTCCTTCTATTGAGGGCAGAGACTGTCCTGAAAGTCTCCCAGGTTCCAAGCTCCTGTGTTTTTTTTTTCAAAATTTTTTTTTAAGTGTCAATTTTTGTTCCTCATGGTTTATTTGTGAGTGACACCACTTTAAACACTTGAGCAGGGGTTTGTTTAGTATTGCATGTATTTAAATTACAATAACATTGTTTCTACGTGACACAGGAGCACAAAACAAAGCTCAGCATGACGCCTGACACCTCAAGCATCAAGACAAACTGTGGGAACTTCTATATAAAGAGCTGTTTGAGTGTATGACAGTGATTTACCATCTGTTGTGCTTCTGGCACGGATCTGTGTTGCTTATATTGTAAGGCTTAAAGAACTGATACATTCTTAAAGATGGCTATCTTAAAGATGGATGCCTTATAATTGTGCATTCTCTAGCTCGGCTGCTCCTTATTTGAAGGCAATCAAGAAACACAAGTATAAAATCAGAGGCTGTATGCACAGCAAGAGTTTTTTCCAAATGATTCCTTCACTCATTCTCTGTTTCAGCACCTGTTATTGAGCCTCAATGATCTCCCAATATTAAACATTTCCAATGCTGTAATCGGTTGACTTAATATGAGCATGCCTTATTGAAATTCAGCCCACTCACCCTTTCACAAAAGCATTCCATTAACCGCAATCATCTGATAAATACGCAGTGTGGAGGTTGAGAGATTGCGCCACAGAGCTACATCGCACACTACAACAAACACTGGATGCACTCATGTATCCTCATTGGAACACACTGATCTGGAAGCTTTTTTGTGCTTTCTTGCACTCACACCAATTTCCAGTCAAGTTAATAAGCTGATGGCTTGCATCAGGTGTGCTGGGACCTGGGAAACACTCAGATTTATAGAGCCAAGGGCCTCCAGGGCCAGGCTTCTGAACCACAGGTCTAGAGGTTTGCTCAGGTGTGAAATTAGAGCCTGAACTGGACTCTTACCTGCGGCTTTAAGACCCTACCTTACCAAACCTGACTGGTGGTGCTAAATTAGAACTCAAAGCAGACCCGCTGAGACACACAAATAGAGATGTTGGATCTCAGTCACAGTTTTGCAGAGATTTAAGTGCTTAGGTCGAGCAACTGAAAATATCATGCAGTGACAATCTGTCTTTTTACACATCTGTGTTTGTTACCAGTACATGTGGAACTGGTGTTATCCCTCTGGCACTAAAGTTCCTCTCACTGCTATTTACTGCTGCGACTTCAAGAAATAAGAAATGCTTAACACACTTCGGCTGGATTTAATAAGCAAGGGAGAAGACTGAGAGAGAGAGAGAGAGAGAGAGAGGGTGTGAGTGCAAGAGAAAAAATGCATGAATAAAAAAGGAAACCTCATTAGAAAACAAACCCCGAGCCGAGCAAGATGTTGCACATGACAAATCATCCTGATCCCACCCCAAAACCTGTTGCCAAGGCCTCATTTGTCATATTTCACTTTACCAGTCAAAATTTTGGACACACCTTCTCATTCAACGTTTTCCTTTGATTTTATTTTTGGCTACATTGTAGATTCATATGTAAAACATCTTTTGCTCTGAAGACAGATCTTGGCATTTTTTAAAAATCAGATTCATGAGGAATCAACCTGGGATCGTGTTTAATTAACAGGTGTTCTTCGTCAAGAATTCTTTAGTGGAATTTCTTGCCTTCTTAATGTGTTTGGATCTTCAGTTATGATGGTCCGGTTAGTACACAGTTAGTGATCCTGTTCCACTACAGTTCTACTCCACATTATGACAAGAACCAATTAACTAAGTAAAAAGAAGCAACAGTCCATCATTACCTTAATACAAAACATATTCTGGTTTGTGTAGAGGAGACTTATTATGCAAAACTCACTTTTTACACTTTTGTGTTTCCATTTGGGTCTCTACTGCTCCTATAAACACTCAAAGCACAAAAAAAACATCCATTCATCAGTCGAAAGATTTGTGTCTGGCCTCTATGGGCATTTCGACAGCTCCTATATCCTTATGTGAAAATAAAAATTTGCATAGAACCACCCCTCACCTGTCAAGCCCCCACCCACTAGAATAGTAGAAGTTCTGCCATTTTTGTCTGGGCGTGTGCATAAGACACAGAGCACTATGGCTACAGGCAAAGCCAAGTCATACATGAAGTGTTGTGTTGTTGGCTGCAAAGAACTTGGCATGCAACAGCTTATTTGCATAAAAGTGATAGAGCCCTTAAATGGCTCATTTTGAAAGGGAATAAAATTGTCAAGAATAAAGCTGGGGAGATCTCTTTATGTGAGAGACATTTTGTGCAAAGAACTTCATGGACATATTTTGTATAGCCCATAGACCTATTATAACTTGTTTAAAAAGAGATACAATAACATTAGCTCTTTTTTTGTTTTGTGGTTTACTAAATAATGTCAGAGCAACATGTTTGTTATGACTTTATGCTGCAGGGCTAGCCAGGTAGACCTGACTCATCCAACTCTGCCTGTCTTATTACAGTAATATGACAGAAACACCATGCAGGGGGTACTCCAGGGCCAGGATCAGGAACCACTGTAGAAACTAGAGCCCCAGTTTATCAGGGTATGGCGGGCACCTGGGTGGGAGACTTGCTGGTTAATGCAATGAAAATACCCACAAATTGTCTGTCTCTCTGGTATATTTCCATGCAGACTGAGACCCCCTCATTACAGCGAGTCTGGTCTGTTTCCCACTGGCACCAGCAAGGCGCATCAGACAGCAAATATGTAATTATGAATCCTCTGCTGTGTTGCAATGCGATTAGCTGCAGGCTGGAAGGGGAAGAGCACAGAGAGAGCACTGGGGTGGCAAGCACTCCACCCCGACATTATCAAACACACAGAGCCACCATGGAGGGCTTAAGCCCCTCGAATGCTGGCCCCATCACTGAACAATTCCATTTTTTATCAGTCATTGTTGCCAAAACTGGACCAGGGTGTTCAGGGTTGGAACGAGTCCCCCTTTGTTGGTGGGCATGGTCATCCACTTCCAGCGAGGGGTAAAGTGGCATAAGCTACACATCAATATCGCTGGAGTCACAACATGCTAGATTACTGCATTGTTGGAGGCTAGATTGGTTTTTACAGAGGACAATACTAGTAGTCATGATGTCTTAAATGTACATATATGTGCACACACAAACACACACATTCTTAACAGTTTACAAGTATGGAAAACTTTGTATGTTGTTATTTAATATACAATAACACAGTACAATGCAGTCTAAATTAGATATTGTTTATGCTCACTGGTGTTTTTGCTGTCTGCCTCAAGATCTGACCTCCAATTTTGAAACATGAATCATGAATAATAATGTAAGTAATCTAATATCTGATTAAATAATTAAAAAGGGAAGACCAAACTGAACCACTGTATATACAACATAAAATATGTATTACTGTATGGAAAACTATTCACCCTCCAGTCTATACAGTCCATATATGGAAACTAAGCTGCACTATTTTAGCAATGTTGATAAAATAAGATCCAATGCAGGACAGCCAAGCAATATCTAATCCATTCACATGTATCAGATCCTAAATGAAAAAAAAAAATCACACCCTTTTTACTTCTATGAAATCTGTGGAATGAAGAGAGTCTAAAATGAATTAGGATTGTTTATTTGTACAAAGAAATATGTCAGATTTGCATTCTTTAATTCTCTTTGCCATGCAGCTCTCCCCTCGACTTTTTATAACCATCTGCTGCTCAGTTTAGTGTCTTGTGCACTTTTTTAACAGTTTCCTAGAAATGATGTGAAACTTGTGTAGCTGCACAAGGCTTGCAGCTATCTTCATCTGCAACCAGAATGCTTTAAATAATTGCAAGCTGCTTCCAGTCTGGACTGGGATAATAACCTTTGGAATGGTAGCACCCACATACACAAACATACGGACATACTGAAAACACAGGGCTTTTGGAGTGCCCCGTCTTTCTTCTGCGGGTTGTACAGCACCAGCTGAATGGCTCCTGTATTGATCAGCAGTGTGCCAAGGTTGCCCACTGGGTCAAGTGACTGCAAGGACCACTGCTGGAGATAATCCAGGTTAATGGACAGAGTCCTCAACAGAGGACAACAGAATGACAATGCGCTTTTCTGTACCACGCCCCAGCATACAAATCACCACTGCGGACAGAATGTCTTTTTTAACACTGTGGGCAAACAGACAGATGTCAATGTCATGAGCCAGAGGCTCGGAAGCAGTGGGAGTTGTCCCAAATCAGTTTAGAATAAAATCCTATCGCATTAAAGGGGTCATGTCCAGCATTTTTAGGATTTTTCTGAACTACGTCCATTATTATATTGATGTGCAAAGCAGCCACATAAGCAGAAATGATCACAAACACATCTGTGTACCTTTACTCCACCTGGAGGACTATAATATACAGGACTAAGCTATATGCCTTGGTCCAAAACATTCTCTGCCTGCACAAAAACGTCTTTGATTCCATGCTCTGCTCTGAGTGTGCGTACAGCACATGCTTCAAGAGGTCATAGGACACGTGAAGCAAGCATTTAAAAGGTGTTGTTACTGTCCATAATGATTGATATAATGTAAATGGACTCTGATCTGATCCCTGTATTGTTCATCATTCAATAAAAAGTCTAGCAGAAAACTTTTATAACGTATATAAGCCTGAACTGCTGCGGGCTGAAAAGAATCAGAATCAGAAAATTGTAGTGATTGTTTACTGACTGCACGGACACACAGAGACGAGAAAAATATAAAATATAGTAGTAAGTCTAAATAAAACTGTAAATATATGAAAATGCTTTGGTTTCAGAATACAAATGAAACCAAAATATGTGGAATTTTTCCCATGATTATGCCCTTTAATGTACATTAGTTAAGGTTTTTTCCACTCCACAAGATTTTTAAACTACAGTAAGATTGTGACTGAACACACACATAGCGAGGGAGAGAAATAGAGATGTCCAGGATATCTACACTGAACAGAACAGAATGTGGGGAGAGGAGAGGAGAGGAGAGAAGAGAGAAGTGAGGCAGACAGAGAAACTGCGCCTGATTACCTTATGGAGGCAGACAGACAGGGCGAATGTTCATTAATGTTTGATTACAGATGGTGAAGCTGAGTGCTGCTGTTAGCTGTATAGAACATGACCTTGCAGCCCGGGCATCCTTCCTTTCTCTCTTTCATTCAAATCTAGCAGTCTCTCTCTCTCACTCTGACTCTCTCTGCCTGTCTCTCTCTCTCTCTCTCTCTCTCTCTCTCTCTCTCTCCCTCTTCCTTGTTGTTTATTTTCTCCTCTCGTGAGTCCCTTTTTAGCCATCTGGCCCCTCACCATGTGGCTCTATAAAGGATGAGGCCAAAGACCATGACAACAGGGATCATGCAAGCTGGTTCCATGAAAAATTCTGTAGGAACATGCTGTAATAAGACTAATGTCCATTATACACTGTTTCCATTCATTGTTGATGTTCTGTAGCAATTGAATCAAGTCCGCTCTAAAAATTTAAGTAAGAATATATCATATGCAAATTATGCTGTACATACACCATTTATACTTACATATATATATATACATGTATAGACAGATCTACCACAAC
>JBBMFX010000037.1:16291546-16309764 GCA_037832545.1 Rhabdalestes septentrionalis | reverse complement strand
AAAGGGGCTTCAATGTGCAGAGGAGACTCCTAAGTCTTTACAGGGCAAAATAACATTCAATAATAAGAAATTCATTAAGTCTGTCGTTCACAATCCCGTCTCGAGATGGACATGAAGAAGAGAATTCATCTGGAGTTGCGAAACAGGACGCCGTCAGATGTAAGAGCCTCTTTTTGTGTGTTTGTGTCTATATGTGTGTATGATGGAGAAATTGATATTCTGTTAAAAAATGAGAGGGGTTGGTTGCAAAACATATTTGGGGTGAGTGCCGGCTGGAAATGGACAGGGTCTGGAGGTGCACGCGTCAAGTTTGATGTCTTGAATGAAAAGTTTTGGGGGGGACTCCGGCTGTGCCGTGCGTCCGAGCCCTTGTGTTTACATGCGGAGCGCGACTTTCGGTGGGTTTTTTTCAACTTTTTTGTGCTTTTTCATGCTTTTACTCATCATCTCCGCTCCTTTCGCGTGTTTTCTCCATGCCTCAGTGCGCGGCAGTGTCAGAAACACGCGTCCGTACAGCAGATCCGTGTATAAACAAGGAAAGGAGCCATTTTTGTAACTTTAGTACCGAACGCGCCCTTTTCCCCCCTTTTCACATCTCTGCACACACACATACCAAAGTAGCTCAGATTCTCACATTTGGGCGTTTATTCGTGTCCAAAATGTCCAGGAACTTGTGCGAAAACGCGGTTGCCTGTGACTGACAGGCTTTTTAATAATGACGAGCCGAGCACGCTGCGTGGAGGAGCTGCTGCTACTTTGTAGAACGAAAAACACTGTAATACAAAATGCATCCGGATCGTTTCAAGCCTGTTCGCTTGCTTATATTAAACATTTTATCTCATTCTATTAAAAACCCACATTTGGCTTCGTAACCATGATGTAGAACCAAAAAGAACCCCGATCGCCCTTCTTTGGGCACTTCAGTGGTCGGTGCCACTCCAGTTGCGTAAAAGGCGCGATTAAAACTGCATTATGTCGATGAGCGCGAGTGCAAGAGATTCGGAGAGGGCAAAAAACGAAGCGTTTGAATAATTTTGTTTAAGAAAAAAATGCTTAAGGCTAAACTGTAGTGGGCCAATGTTGGGTGCCAATCCAGTTGCGTAAAAGGCGCGTTTAAAACTGCATTATGTCGAGGACAGCGAGTTTAGAAGACACGAAAAGGGGGAGAATACGAAGCCTTGGACGGTTTTTGTTTAGTGAATGCACATACGACTGAACTGCAGTGGATCTAGAGCTAAAAAAACAGGGTCCCTGTCCGTGTGTGACATTGTGCGTCTCTAAAAGCAGCGTGGCCCCTGTTGTAAATGTAATTAGACAGTAATAGCCTTCGCCCCCCTCCCCTCTTCTCCAAGCACGCCCGGTTCGAGGGTGAAACGAGTATGATGTGGCTGTTTTTTGTGTTGTTGGGACGCGTGGCTGGGCTCTCCCGTGTTATTTACATGTGGAGGGGGGCCGTGAGTGGTGCTCCACTTCTTTGGATCTAGGACACGCCGCCATTTTGACCAGCAACAAAGACGCACGGCATTTTTATAAACCAAGCCTCCGTCCGGCCAAATCACAGCGGCTATTACTTTGCAGAAGAGGGAACGAGAAGCGAAAACGACCTACGTTATCCTTGATATCTTGTTTGGAAACCTGTTAAAAATAGCAGGAGGCAGAAGGTGTCAGCCCCGGTCTCTTTCCCTCCTCGGCTCTGTAGAGTTAGCATTTAAGCTAATCGCGCATTACCCGCCCCTCCTACTCAGCCAGCTCAACGGTTCTCATGACCATGTAACGCAGAAACACAAACTCATAACCTCACCTCTTTTCCATCACTCGTTTTTAGCTATCTCCTCTCTTTTTCCCCCCAACGAGCCTCGAGTATTAAAAAGCTACGCAGCCCGAACGTCGCTTGGTTGCGGAGTCAGCCATTTTGTTTCTGCTGGGGGGAAAACAGCGGGAGTCATTAAAATATGTTTATCTTTTCAGCGTGTGAGTTATGGAACACGATGATGGCTTCATTAATCACTTTATTCTTTAAATGTCTATGTTATCACGGAAGGACTAGTGCTCGGTTTGTTTAGCTATGTTTCACATTTAGCGACCCCCCCGTCCTCCATGTATTTTCCATTTGAAAGGGGAGTACATAATACCTCATTAGACTTTAAGTACAAGTATTGATGGGTAATAAGTGTAAAACATGTTTTGGGGACAAAAAGAATAATAAGAGGGTGGAACAGCTAAATCTTCTCAGTTTGTTGGAGAATTGAATTTAGGTTTCCGTCTAGCATTTTTGTATAAAGCACGGTGCGTATTGATATTTGGGGGTTCAGACTATATTTGATATTGTTCTGGTCTCTTTGGTGTCATAACATAATAAAGTTCCTCCAGGATCAGTAAAGGTTTCTGATTGTGTGACTTGTAACAAATAGACCCATTGTTAATATTATGTGGACCCCCAAAATAGTTTACTTCTTGGGTGCATTGGTCTTTCCATTTAAAAAATATAAGTAAGCTTGTCAAGAATCACTTTTGCATGAGGTTTTTATGTTTCTATTAGCAATGTTAGCTTTACCCCCCAAAAAACAGTTAATTAGGGCTAAGTTTCCTCCTCATGTCTCACATTCAGCCCCTGAGAAGCAGCCTATGAAGTTGATCAATATATTGCCTCGCAGATGGCTTAACTCTTTGCTCCTGACGCATCTTGTTCCAGGGTTAACTTGGTTTAAATAAGAATGTTTAAGATGTCATTATTTCTTTCATAGCTCAACATCTTTCACATGTCAAGGAGATGCTTTCCTCTCTTGTCTGCAGAATCTCTTACAATGAAATTAGTAGTAAAGGGTTTAGAAATTAATGATTAATTCAATACTGCGATCTGCTTTCACCTCCTGAGACAAAGGAAATTTAAGGTTGAGGGAAATGCATTTCCCCTTTGCGTGGCTTTATCCGTGTAAGTGAAGACGCAGCTTTTGCTGCCATTCAAGCAAGCTACACTCTGAGTCAGAAGCTGGTAACAGCAGTGATGTGGCTCAATTTAAGCTTGCAACATGAACCCAGTGCTAGTCCATACAAAGCACCTCCTGCCTTATTGGGAGCTGCAGTGATGGAGACTGGTACAAACTCCAGCTCAAACTGTCACATGATCGTATTCCCTAACTCGTGTCTCCCTCCCCATCAGGTGAAAGAGCTTGTACTTGACAACTGTCGGTCAAATGAAGGCAAAATCGAAGGCCTCACAGATGAGTTTGAGGAACTGGAATTTTTAAGCACAATCAATGTAGGCTTAACTTCAGTCGCCAACTTACCCAAGCTCAACAAACTCAAAAAGGTATGAACTTTCCCTGTCAGAACTCACATCCTGGTGTTACACTTGACTTTTTAAAAATGATTCTGTATTCAAACCTGGTCATTTTATTATAGCTGGAGCTCAGTGATAACAGAATCTCAGGTGGTTTGGAGGTCCTGGCAGAGAAGTGTCCTAACCTCACCCATCTTAACCTCAGCGGCAACAAAATCAAAGACCTCAGCACCATCGAACCCCTGGTGAGTTTTAAGAGCATGATGGTGGTGCTGTATTTTGGAAAGCCATACATAATTGATAACCGACTAACTTCTGTAGCTGTGGTGAGCACTGGAAAAGCAATTCATAGGAACCAGAAGGTTCAGATCACTCAACAAAGAGTGAAGAATGGACTTAAGTGTCCTCATTGTATATCCATCCTTTGAATTTTATTATTTGAATCTTCTCAAAGTTGTAGTAAAGGTCACAGGACATCCATTTCCACTCATTCATACAGGATTTTGCCCAGAAAACCAAGAAGAAGGTACCTAATGAAGCTGATCAGACATTTTGTATAGTTTGTTTATTTAACCTATTAAGCAGACAAACTATTTAATCAACTATGAATACTTTGTAAAAGTACCCTCAACAAGAACGACTTTAGTTGGATGCAGCCTAGGCTTTACAGCATTGCCATCTGAATGTAAAGCAAGATAAAATGTTCTAATGTACATTTAAATAGATTGTGGAGTTAAAAAGTTCTTTGTATTCATCTGCTTTTTAATGTTTTGGTACATTCACTGCAAGGCTGTATTAAATGTCGTACATGTTAATTTATTTTAGTTCTTCTGAAAATGATGACACTTTTTTTTTGTTTCAATAGAAGAAATTGGAAAGCCTCAAAAGTTTAGACCTGTTCAACTGCGAGGTGACAAACCTGAACGACTACAGAGAAAATGTCTTTAAGCTCCTGCCTCAGTTGACGTACCTTGATGGCTATGACAAAGAGGATAAAGAGGCACCTGACTCTGATGCAGAGGCCTATGTTGAAGGACTGGATGATGACGAAGATGATGATGATGGTACTGTTTTTCTCTCTCAACCTTATCTTTTCATCTGTATAAGCATCTGGAAGCATTTAAAGGCTCTAGAAAGATTTCCCCATCAAGCCCTATCCCTGACCTATTGATTTAAATGTGAATCCTCTAAACTTGAATATCTGTGCCTGCAGAAGTAGAAGAGGAGGAGTACGATGAGGATGCAGCCCCAGGAGACGAAGATGAAGAAGAAGGAGAAGATGAGGATGAGGAAGAAGGAGAGGAGGAGGAGGAAGAGGATGTCAGTGGAGAGGTGAATGCTGTGGCTGTGCCTCCATATGTATTTATAGTAATTACTCCTGATTTTGAGAGGACGGATTACTAATTGGAAGTAAATCCTCAGGATTTTATCTAACTCTCATTTTCTTATCACAGGAAGAGGAGGAAGAAGACTTAAACGACGGAGAAGTCGATGATGAGGATGACTTTGGTAAGCAAAACAAGCTGTTGTATGCATAGTGGGTTTGGCTTTACCTGAAAATGATCAGTCTGTGAGGACACCCAGTCTTTTTGTATCTGTGTAACATGGGGATTTGTGGAGCTGGATTTGTTTTTGGTGTGTGTTAATTTTGTATTAATGGCCTTCTGAAGTTAGTTAACATAGTCTGAATGTGGATTGGCCCCCAGCATGAGACATCGTCAGTCAGCATATGAATAACAGTCAGGAGATTTTTCATGTTTTCAATGGCAACAGTGTATATAAGATGGGATTCTTTACAATAGAAAGAGAGTTCCTCCGTGATGTATGTGTAGAAGTATGCAAATGAATGAAGTGTTTGTTTTTTTTTCCCAGAAGAGGAGAGGGGTCAGAAGAGGAAAAGGGATTTGGATGAAGAAGGAGAGGAGGATGAAGACTGAACATGCACTCTCGGGTCCCCTTTGTGATCTGACTGTTTTAACCCTCTATTTCTATGTCCTAATGTTGTTTTGCGGTGGTATGGGGGAGGTATGCAAATGGGAGGGGTGGGTTAGTACACAGACAAGGACACAGTTTAAGTATTAGTTCTTTTTTTTTGTTTGTTTTGGTTTTTGGTTTTGTTTTTTTTACTTTAGGTTTGAACCCCTTCATTCTCTCAAACCTCTACAGATGGCTGGCAACACAGTAGTGGAAATTTCATATTGTTCGGGGGGGATAAAAAAAAAAAGAAGAGGTTGCTCTTTGTAATTTTTATTTTCTCTTTACTGTTGATGCCTAAATGCTTATACAGATTGCTGGGTATGACTTATGTATTTAAAAGACAAAAAAATACCAAAAACGTTTTAAAACAGCATGTCTGGCTCTATTTTAAAGTTGACTACTGGATTTCGAAAGCGAGCATTTTCTTACCCACTTTTTTATCACATCTTTTATTTGTGTACGTCGCGTCTCTTTAGTGTCGTCATCATCATCATGTGACCTGCTGTTCAGGCCCAGAGAAGACATCGTAATATCTGCTTGAACATGCACAGTACAACCTCTCAATGTGATTTATATTTTTATTCTATTTTTATTTTAATGTTTAGAGCCTGAATGTCTGCCCTTGTCAAATGACTCCTAAACCCCTTCTCCTCCTCGTGTGGGTAGTTCAGAGGTTTTCGTGTTCTTTGTAAATAATGACCAAATATATTTTTTTCTATTCCCTTTGATAATGGCAGACATTTTCACAATTAATCTCAGTTGTAACCATTAACTGTAATAAAATGAATGAAAAACACATGCAGCTGTAACGTAATTTTGGGAATCAGTGGTCATAAAGAAATGTACTGATTTCATGTTCACAATGTAACAGCATTTAAAGCATGTGCTTTATCCATACAAGTCATTCAGTATCACATTTTACATATGAATCTGACAAGTGTTTATGGTTACACCCCTGCTAAGTTTAAAATATCCAAATCCGTTTCATTGAAATTGTAATCGTAAGCTCAGGGAAAGAGAATTAGCTTGTATTTCTTTTTGTGACTGACATTTTTTTTTCTCCTTTGGTCTGGATATTTTTGTAAATATTCAGAGATTCTATCAACTTATTTAAACCAGAAGCATTCTGAGCTGTATTTGGTGGTTCTAAATTCTTCCGTTTTTGTTTTTTTATTATTAAAATGAAGACATTTTTAGATGTGACTGAGAAAGACCAACATTTTTGTCAGAGCTGGGATTGAGGTGTTCGTGAATTCTTCACAGCCTGGAGTGGTGCATGCTGTCGCCCCTCAGGCAGGTAGAATAATTTCTGGACCCTCCACCTCTCTATACTCAAGACCTCCGGCAAGCACTTCAAGCTGCCTGCCTATGATTGTGCCGGTATTCCAGTGTGTGACCCTTTGTCATGTTTTATTAAACCATATAAAATGAGAGGCTTCTATCTTGCACTCAGTAAGAGGGCAACTATCTAAATATGGGCCCGGTAATCTTCCAGAAGTCTTTGTGCTGCATGAAGATGGTTGAATGAAGCCAGGCTTTGGGCTGGTGGAGGCTGATGTCACCAAGTGGAGGGTGTAGGTACTGCAAATGGAAAAAAAAACAGGTCTGTTACACAAATGTACTTGTGCAAACAAATAACAAGACACTTGTTGGGTTTTCTCACGCTTGAAACATACCCCTCACTGTCAAGCACTCGGACTTCTAAATAACTCCACAAAATTCATGTACAAGTCTTGGGAATCCAGTTTTCTGACAATATGATTAAGATCTGTTTATGCCCGTTGTTTTGATCATCAGTTTTTGGTCATCAAATTACCTTTGGCTTGGCATTTCCAAACACCAGCCCTCAGTACATCTGGCCTACTAGACCTATTTATGCACCACTGTAGATAATTATACATTAAACTAAAGTGGGTGGAAAGTCCTTAACCCATTCTCAAGTCAAACGATTACCTGAGTAAAACGATTACTACGTTAAAGTAGACTAGCAAGTGCAAAACATCTGAAATGGTAGGTCTTTGCACGTCAAGCATCTGACTATGCCAATTAAAGTTTGTTGGATGTCGTTTTTTGGACCCTTTTTGTCTTAGATTGAATTCTGCAGTGCCAAAATCAAACCATTAAACTGATATTCCTAATCTGTATGGTTAACATTTAAACACGTATTCAGAGTGGCGCGATGAGGAAATAGGTGAATTTCACGCAAGTGAATATTGAGTTGGTGACGAAAGTACCTCCATATGTTCATCGAGATAAGGGGTTTTGAATATGCTGTCTGTTGCCTGAGATTTTATTTTGTGATCATTTTATATATAAGTTAACGGGGGTGATGCACGGCAAGACAGTGGCCAAAGAAAACGTGATTTACCACTATTTTACCATAATCAACATTACATTGCATAAAAAAACAAAAGAAGTGTAAGCTCATTTTTAAAAGTAAATAAAACGCCTGTATTTGCATTGCAGACATTACGACGTTTGGTTCCTATCACCGCCATTGTAAAGATATTCCCGTTTGTAAAATGCACTATTCTACACCGAGACAGTCTATGTTTAAATAGAAAACAATTCAATTATTCAGAAAGTTTGATAGAGCACTGGCATTCCCCTTTAAGCTGAAGATCTACATCCCATCAACCTTGGTTACTGAGTAAAATATACTACCTACCTTTGTCCTCTGCACTTCATTATGGCTCTGCCGTCATTAACACTGGACAAAGGAAATCAACCACATGCTCAGTTATTGGTGCCCTAGTGATTAGGGAGTTCCACCTGCCATTAGATGATTATGGTTGTGGGTTTGAATCCCCAGGGCTGCTATTGGCATCACTGAGGTACCCTTGAGAAAGATACCATCACACTGCTCCCCGAGTGCTGTGTTCCTGGCTGCCCTTGGGTGAATGGGTTAAATACAGAAAGGGAATTTCTGTGTGCTGTGTTCACGTATGAGGAATGGACACTTTACACACCCACAAGATAAGATCGATAAGAAAAAAAAACAGATCTCAATGAAGGTTATATTACTGTTTTATGGGTCAAAATTATAGAAGTCAAAGGATCTATTTCTAATGGTCATAGCAAGAAGATCATATACACCCACAGTCCTCAGCCGTCATTTATTGTGTCTCTGAGTCGCTCCAGAGGTTTGAAGCTGCAGAGGTGGATCTGGCTATAAAGGAAACAATCAGCACAGATTACAATAGGGCCAACAAAGTCAAACACATACAGGAAGAGTGTACCCATATGGCAGATGAAGAGAAAAACCTTTTTACTTCATTTAATTCACTTGAAGGGGGATCTGAGGTCAGCACTTCAATTTTGCTACTAATGATCAAGACTAGGATGGAATCATCTAGCAGGGGCCTTTGCTTGCAAATGATCATTAGCGTGAATACGGTCACCAGAGACCATTATGGCAACTTAAAGGTCATTTTGTTTTAGTGCAGCATATTACTTGCAGTAATTCACCACATATTAAATATGATATGCATAAACTTACATAAACAGCAAAGGAAAAAGAAAGAATTCCTGCTTCAGCTCCAGGACAATTTACAGAATGCAATTAAGCCCGGAAAAGGTCAGAAAAAGTACATTAGACCAAAACCAGTGCAGTTCTTTCATACTAGAAACAAACATCTCAAAGATGCAATGGTTAAAAGAATTCCCATTATCAGCTATCCTCGGCCAATAATCAGTTCCAGTATAGGTGTGTTTAAAATGGCATTGCTGAATGCATTCAATGCAATCCTGCTAAAAACAAAAGCATCACATTTACATCAACCTACTGTGGCCTCGAGAGTAAAGAAGCCCACTGTTCACTAAACATTCAATCCCTTCTTATGGAAAAACCTCACATTTCTCCAGACTTTTCCTTCTCTACAATACATGTTTAGAATGTGTTGCTTATTGTAAGAAGGTGATTCGTCTTGCCGTCAGTTTAACTGGGTGTCATCACTTGTGGACGTTCACCTTCATGGCTCTCAGACTTTTACAATACTGCAACAAATGTAATGACGGGTGCTTTCTAACTGAGTTACACTGTTAACTTGGCACTTCGTGTACAATCCTTAACAAAGATAAACCTCCTATTCCAACAATCCAGTTCAAGACGCAATAAGCAGAATTTAGGCAGGTCAGGTACTCCTTGGTTGTTGTAATAGAATGGAGAGTCAATTGAAACCTCAGACACTGTACAGGTCTTGTAGTCACACTTATTGTACCTTTAAAAGTTTCTCACAAAAATGACAACAGGCGAAGTGAGTTTCTAAGACATATTTGGTTAACTAGCTATTGATCTGTGTCTCTACATCCACAGTTATAAAGGTGAGATAAGCGGCATTAGTCCGAACGATGACTAACCGAAATAAAAACACATTTATAACAAAATAAATAATTACAAATTCTTCGAAAAAGAAAACAACAAGGTAAGTGATAATACAGTTAACGGCTGAATCATCTTTCGGAGCCATTCCAATCCAGCGCTGCGAGTCTGACAACTGACACATTCAGAAGAGAGAAGGAACAAAAGAGTGTGTGTGAGAGAGTACTTGTGAATGCGAGAGAATATAATTAATAGAGAATTAATAAAGAACTAAAAAAAGGAAAGAAGCCCTGCTTGTGTATTATACATTACTTATTTTATGTCCCTTTCAACTGCTTTCTCCTAAGCAAATGTGTGTGTGTGTGTGTGTGTGTGTGTGTGTGTGTGTGTGTGTGTGTGTGTGTGTGTGTGTACCCCTTATGTTACCGGTCAAATGGCAGTCAATGCAGGCCCGAGGGGTGAGGAGGTTTTGCGAGGGGCTGAGCGAATCCCCTGTAAAGTCTCTTTTGTTGACACGGCATTAAAGGCATCGACAGCTCGGGTGGCTCTGAGACGCTGCTGGGTGGGGGCCAGCTCTCTGCATTGCGGGACAAAGGTGAGAACCACCGGGGTGTGAGAGAAAGGGGGAGTTCAGCAGTGCTGGGGGTCTTATGCGAGTTATTCTACCAGAGGAACCAGCGGCCTGCACCCAGGTCACAGACTGTCGTTGCTGTTGTTGCGGTTGTTGATGTTAGGACTGTTTCTCAGGTTATTGAGTTCCAGCTCCAGCTGCCGGATCTTAATGTCCTTCTGAGCCAGCTCGTCTTTCAGCCGCCGCAGCTCATCCTGCTGCCTGAAGAACATCCGCAAGAGCTGCAGAGCCAAACATACAGGGTATTTACACACACACACACACACAAAAATGATTGTGTGCAAAAGTTTTGGCGCCCAAGGTCAGTGGTGATATTCTAAGCGAAGAGAATTAACACATTGACATGTCCTCTAAAGGTATTACACTGTATATGCATCTAATAAATTTATTTATGAATTCACCTGCTAGGTAAACTAAAGGGCACATTATAGACATATTGCATTATGTTTTTTTTTCTCCCAAATAAATATTAATAATGCATTAAAGATGATGAAATATATCCTGGGTCTATATTATCACATAGAAAATCAACAAATCGTAAAAAAAAATTGCTTGTAGGACATATTTTCATAACATCTACAATTTTAAAATAAAAAACAAACATCTGGAACAGCTGTGCTGCATAAGCTCCTAACCTGCAGTGACATTATCATTATTAGGAACTCCCTTGATATTTGCTATGAAACTGATAAGTAAGATGTGTGTGGACAACTGGACATGGTTCTTTAAGGTTTAATCCATTCAAAGCCCACAAACATACAGCACACACACCTACATTGAAGTTTAGTGGATAGCAAAACTTTCTCATTATAAGACTTTTATGTAAAAAAAAGAGACTTTTATTTCTATTTTATTTTATTATAAGACTTTTATAGACTTTAGATGAAACCCATCTGTTAAAACATCACCTCATTCTCTGTGCGGGGAGGCACGTTTTCCAGCAGGTCAATCCCGTTTACCACCACACTCTTCTTCTCCTTCACTGGGGCCTTAAACACCAGCTTACTAGGTCTGGTGTATCCCTCCTTCAGAGACATTAGCACAGGCCCTGCAGCCAAACATACACATCACCATTCCTCAGCTTGTCACAGTCTGGCAAAAAAATCAACTACAAATATGCTATATATATTTATGGGCACAGTCATACACATTATTTGTAGAAGTAGACATTATTTGAAGTAGTAAAACTCCTCTGACACTGCAGTTTGGTGTAAAAAGATGCTTAATTCTTGTTTAGAAATACAGGGTACCTTTAAAATATTCACTATTTAGGCCTAAACGGAAGGACTCTGGAACACAGTAGCCAGTGTTGTTACCAGAGTAGCCAGGAAAGGCCTTAAGGGTAAGATCTCTACCTCGATTCATGCCACTAAGCCACTCTTCTGCAGAGAGGGCGGGTTCCGTTCCTGGAGTCATGGGGTAGATGTCCTCCTGGTACGTCTCTGACTGCAAACAGGACACACGTACTTAAAACACACCTGTAATGTCTCTAATTAACCTTTACTTGGTGCTGAGGTCAATGGTTTTCTTTTAAGCAGGTGGGAGAGATGATAGATTAATACATCACAGAACAATTTCATAGGTTTCCGCCTATGGGTTTTTTTCACAGACAAGGTCATGGTGCAGTGACACACCGCTAGGCGCTAAAATGCTATAATTTCCCCCCTGGAGTCGAGGATGTGATAAGACCTAAGGGGACACATTTCAGCTCAGTGGGTAGGCTATATTTATTCCTATCTGCTTTTGAGCCCTTATGGTAATAAGACAGGCTACCACTCCCTGATGAATGTGAACATGTTTGTGTGTGTGCGAGAGATGAGCTTTACCCTAACATTAGCATCTTTTGCATGCGTAATGATCAGAGTGCGAGACAGGGTATCTGAGTCAGAGTAATTACACAGATAGCACTTGCTCCCTGCACAGAAGGCGCTACACAATGTGCTTCCGTTACATTCTAACATTCATATGTTCAGAGGAGGATGAATTTGGGTGATTTGTTATAGCAGAGGAAAAGTGCTTTTAAAAGTGATGCGGTACTGAACTGGGCCTTGCTGCTAGCATACATGTAGCATTCATGAACACCCTGTAGCAGGTGTGATACAAGGTAACAGTGCTGGACTTATTATAAGAGGAAAAGACAGGATGATTCTATGCCAGATTCTATGTGGCAGAGCCAAGAGTTTCTAACTTTAGTGAGGAGCTGAACAAAACTATATGGTCTGCAGATCAATAAGAACAAGCACATGCACATTCTAATGTCTACTTCCCATACTAACTTCTAATTTCTAAGTTGTAACCCATTAATTATTTCTAAGTTGTAACCCAAAAATTATTTTTCTCACAGTGTATTCCTGTTTGATATCCCTTTTCTGAATAATGCAAATTTAGAAAACAGCCTTGACCTAAACATTATGTGTTTTTGAAAACACAGAGCTAAATTGTTGCAGACGGAAAGTGGTGAATATATGTAAATTAAGTGTTTTTATGACATCATTACATGGGCTGTTTTCGCAGCTTAGTACTCACATATGGACTTTTAAGTCTCTTTTATTTAAAAAGCATTCTTTATGCACAATATCAGCCCTTCCCTCTATAGATTTAAAATTCAGTAACTACTGCAAAACCAAAATGTAAGTTATTTATGTTGATAATACAGATATGTAATGTGGTTTAGGGCTGTAGACCACTCTTGCTGTAAATGAATCTACTATTTCTCCTATCTGTTACTACTTAAACCATTTCCTGTTCTGTTTGAACCTGTATAGCACTGCATTCTACCCCAACACTGTGGAAAGAATTGTTAGCGACAGTCTGCAGCTGATCTCTGTGTGATTTGGATTTTGCTCACCCTCCGTGGTACGATCATGGAGATGGGCTCGATCAGTCCTTTCAGTGTCACCAGCTTATAGAACCTAAAAACTTCACAGGCTCCCACATCCAAGCCATGTTTGGGCATTACACCTACCACACAAGACATAACTGAGTTAAGGCATTTCTTTCTTTACAAGCCATTTCTTTGAATAGTGTCAGGATTAATAGCACTACACCACTGTGGTTTGTTATTGAAACATCTTATTGGTCCACAGCAACCCTTTCTAAAGCCTGTAATGTTTTGGGAGGGGATCATCCTGAAACAAGCTGAGCTTACCAAGTCCCTTCTGAGGGGCAGGAGACCTGAACTCCATGAGGTACTGCAGATAGGGCTTCTCTGTAGTGACCTCGTAATAGCGGATGTTTCCATCACCCTGTAATTTAAGTCATGTTTGTACATTTGTACTTTACGATGGTAAAAAAACATACACACTTTTATATACTGAATGCATTCCTTTATTTCAATCTGCTGGTAGGGTTTGAAACCATTCCCTTCTTTTACACAGCAGCTATACATCATAGTTTAATCATGCATTTTTTATAATGGCACAATAGCTGTTTTACGTGCATGCATTATGCATCTGAATACCACTTCAATAAAGAGACTCCTAAGCTGGAACTGGCGCATTGGAAATGCAAATGTTAGACACATTTGAATCAAGTAATTTCAATGCATTACCTGTTTCACCGCTTACCTTGCCTGCTAGATACAGCATATGTGTGTCTGCATCATAAAAAGGGAAGAGCAGCCCTGATAGGCCGTCTATCTCCTCCTCTTTGATCGGCATTGACAGATCTTCCTGGGGGTCAGAGATATAAGAATGACAATGACTTCAATAGCCTGTATAAACACAGACAGACCCCATGCATAACAAGACAAAGGTAATGGCAGTAATATGATCAGTGTTAAACACACCCTGGGAAAACTAAAGTAATAGCAAAGAGCAGGGCTATTGCTAGTGATTGCATCAGGGCCAGTTCCAGCAGTTTTGACGGGTGACTAAGTGAGTTTCAGAAAAATCTAACGATGAGAATTGACACTTTACTGTCATGAAAATAAATACATCATATAAATACATATAAAATATCTTTAGACAGGTATATTTAATGGGAACAGCATGTGTCAATGGAAGTCATTTCCAGCATTTACACCATATGTTATAGCAAAATTCCCCATCACTTCCAAATATGCATACATATTTTAAGAGGGAGAACAATAATAGTAAACTATGTATACAGACAAACCAATGGATATTGTGAATAGGAACTAGGAATAGGATAAATGAGACCTGCTGTGTCCATTGTGTAGACGTGGGGCAGTTTACATCTACTCAGCCTGTTCCCTGTTCCCCACACTCACACAATACACATACACACACAAACACACAAACTGTTTGTGAAGCAGGGGTGGGTCCTCTCACTTGATCCCAGAGTGCAATCTGTCGGGTGTTCCAGCGGGACACCCCCGTCGTTAGGAGGCGCTTCATGTTGCCCAGGAACACCACGCGGTTCACTTTGTGGTTCTTACAGTTTGCCTCCTGCAGGACAGATCAAAGGTAATGAGAAACGTCTGTCTTTACATCCTGTGTCTTCTCTTTTTAGGCTGTTCTGTGTATTGACTAACATTAGCATAGAGGCAAACAGTTTGTTGCTGTTGCCAACCTGCTTGTTTCAATTAACCTCAGTGACATAGTTCAGCCTGGGCATGTAACATTAAAACAGGACACTCAACTGTACTTGACAACGGTTTCTAATTAGGTTTTGTTATTTTGGGTAAGTCTGTCCAACCCAGCAACAGCATTGGTGGTCAGAGAAAGAACAGGTCAGTTTACGACTAAATATATTTCTGTAATATTATTTTTTATTTTATTAAATAGATTTATGCTTATATGGCAACAGTTTTGCTCTGCATTTGTCATTAAGATGTTTTTTTCCACCCTTTGGTAGCTAGGCGGATACAACCAAGATAGCTCTCCTATTGGTTAGCCCATCACAACCTACCCTGTCCTCCAACACAACAGGAACTGACAGTGGAATCAAGAGATTATGTTTTACTTTAGAATGGCAGAAAATGGGCAGGACTTCTGGAAGACCAAGACATGAGTATGAGTGTCAGCCAAAACAGTGTGATTTTGTAAGATGATAAACAGCAATAGCTCTCTATCAGCACGCTTTATTGAAGAACTCATGCTAAAAATGCAAAATGCAAGGAAAAACGAGCTTGTTACAGGCTTAGATAATATGGAATATCTGTTTTGAGATTTATGGGCCAAATTGAAATGCTAATTTTAATCGTTATGGTTCACCAATGGTACTTACTGACTAATAAGTCTTATGAATAACAACTGAAAAAAAGTGTTAAGAATTCAAAACAAATGTACTGCTGTAATAAATACCGATATACATAAGACAATAAACATTTGTCAGTTAGAATGGATTATTCCTACTATTCCCATATGGTAACTTGATGGTACCTGCCACAACTAGGTAGCCCGCATTCAGTACTTCTGATTCTTAAGACAGCTTCACTGACACTCTGTTGGACCTTTAGGGATTCAGCCCAATACAGAAGTGACCTATGTGAGGAAACTAAATTATTAAAGGCTTGATGTGACCTTTGGTGAAATGTTAAGGCAGGTCAGGGCAGAGGCATTGATTCATGAATCTCTTTGAAGGGATTGAAGTGTCATGTTCATTTAAAGTACAGAACTTCTGTAACAGAGTTTGACCTACTATTGTCTGTTTGCTCTCTTTCCCCATGTGCTTAAAGCCTTGTTGCTACAATGCAGCCTGAAAAAGGCTGGGAGTGGAAACCACAATGACATCCACTGGGCTGAGACCTTTAGGGGCCTGTAGACCCCAGAGACTTAACGTAGAGAGAGTAAGATGGTAAATGAAGGGTAAGCTCCTTGTATTTTAAACTCTATGCATATGTTTGTGTTTCAGGGCCTCACCTGTAGCACCTGTCCAGAGCGAGGTTCAATGACACGCAGCTTCTTATCTTTGCAGCTGGTGGCCAGCAGGCTTCCCTCAGTATTGAAGGACATGCAGAGGATAACGTCCGAATGGCAGTCGATCATTTTCACTGGCTCTCCAATCTCCAGGTTCCAGATTAGAATCTAAAATGCAGAATGAAGGCCGGTGTCAACGTTCAGCTTTAAAGGGCCCATACTACTGAGAGGTTTGGACTTATGTATGATTTTATGCAACAATAATGATATATTTTACATCTCTATACTCCTTTTACATTTGTAATCTTTAGCAATGTGTGCATACTTGGAATCGCCCGAGTATTAGGAAGCAAATTAGGAGGCACGTTAACCTGGAACCTTTCTTACATCTGATGCTTGGTGTTTGACAGTGTGCTTCTTCTGTGTATCTCTCCTAGTATGTATCTTCAGGTACGCGTAAGCCTCTTCGCATTGGGAGAGCTCCAAGGAGTGTGGAGTATTTGTATTGGCCCCTGAAAGCAGTGTGGTTGCTTAAGCTTCAGAAGAGTCGACTCTGCAGCAGAGTCCTCTTCCAGTGTTCAGAGAAAGTATAGTTAGGAGTGAAGGTCCTCCAGTATCTTTGTATCTCTTCTAATCTAAGCTCAACTGAGTGTGTAAGCTGGCACGGCTTTTGTCATTGAAAAACTTTTCTGTTAAGCTCTGTTTCCTGATAATGTGTTCTTCCCCATGCTTGAAATTCTTGTGTAAAAAAAAAAGATCTAACAGGCAAATATTTCAAACATTCAGACAGTGGTATTCTTTGAAAAATTTAAAGAGGAAAAAAACGATATGTACATAGTCGCAAGTAAACAAACTATCAAGTAATAAACATCAGCTGTTGTGTTTGCAGTAGTTAATCTCATAATACCTTGTAGTCATATCCCGCACTGAAGAGGATGCCGCTGCTGGTGGGATGCCATTCTATTAGGCCCACCCGCCTACTGTGGCCATAAAGTTCCAAAATGGCTTCAGTCAGATTCCTCCTTAGACCACCATCTGGAACCTCCCATATTCGCACCTACCACACACACACACACACACACACACACACACACAATGTAGTTGCAGAGTGCAAATCTTTGCAATTGCGCTGGAGAAATCTTTAATTTCTTTCATTTCATGTAGTGATCTAACTTTCCTAAAATAAATTCGTTAGCAAACCCATCTGTGATTTTTCATTTTACATACACATTAAAACACTCATGCACATTGACCTACTCAAGTAGCCTGTGTAGCTCTACATTATTTATTCTAGACTAGTGTTTTCCAACCCTGACCCTGGAGGACCCCTGCTCTCCGCATTTTATAGCTTGTCCTGCCCCCAACACACCTGATCCAACCAATCAGCTAATTATTAAGCATGTCTCACACTGGAGTGGGTGGATGGGTGTATTAGAATATGAAAAACACTAATATGTGCCTGAAAGTGGGGTCTCCAGGGCCAAAGATCGGAAACACTATTGTAGACTATGTTCGTCAGCTTTGTTCCATTCTAACTGCAAACAGGAATGTAGCAAAATAGCAAATAATCTATGCAGCCTAATGCATTGGGATTTGAAAGGATTACAGTGGTAATATGGAGAGCTTATCTTTTTTCCAGAGCCACAGGCCAAAAATGATGGGCCAGCACATGGACAGGGGCTTTGTGACGACAGAGGTTGCACAACTCAGTTTTCATTTTTCTGGTTTGTCTGTTGGCTGTGTTCGAAGTTCTCTTTTGAGATGCTTCATTTAACATATTTAATGGTAAAGTCTTCATGGATCATAGGATACAGGACCGATGAAACATGATGGAGAGTGTATGAAGTATATATGGTGTATATATGGTGATATTATGTTGTTGCTGACAATTTAAAGTCTTAAGTTGAAGGGGAGGGGGGTTCTAAAAGGTCCTGGGTAAATTGATTTACTTCATGATTGCCGTGATTTTACTCACAGAAGAGTCTTCAGAACAGGAGGCTATTATGTTTTCATGGAAAGGGTTCCACTTGATGTCCAGGACGTTGCCTTGGTGACCGCAGACCTTTGGGTGGTGGGGATCGATGCGACCGGACTGTGGAAGAAAATAAATGTTTGTTACACCTACATATAAAAAGTAATATTTTTCTCTCTGTCTCTCTCTGTCTGTGTGTCTGTCTCTCTCTCTCT
>JBBMFX010000037.1:16261797-16284670 GCA_037832545.1 Rhabdalestes septentrionalis | reverse complement strand
TCTCTCTCTCTCTCTCTCTCTCTCTCTCTCTCTCTCTCTCTCTCTCTCTCTCTCTCTCTCTCTCTCTCTCTTCCTTCTCTCCTTTCCCTATCCCCCTAGACCAAGCAACATTCCATATGCAGCTTTTTCCCCTCAGTAAAAAAGTGCCATTTTAACCCTAGCTCAGCCTCTAAGGGCCTTTCTGATAGTTACTGCTGAAGACTGATTGAGTTATCAGAACCAGCTGAGCATCACACTAACTGTCAAAAGACTCTTAAAATCACACGTCACACATTTTTCTTCCCACAGTTTTTTTTGTCCCTGCGGTCCATTTGCATGGGTTTATCTACCAAAAGCATAATTAATTTTTACTTGACCATTTTCTTACCTTTCGTTATCACATAACAAAAACAGTCTGTTTAATTGTATGTTTCTTTACATGTCATTAATACTGACACATGAGAATGAGGCATGTGCTGTTTG
Source organism: Rhabdalestes septentrionalis (assembly GCA_037832545.1). Lineage (NCBI taxonomy): Eukaryota > Metazoa > Chordata > Actinopteri > Characiformes > Alestidae > Rhabdalestes > Rhabdalestes septentrionalis. The sequence goes on along the minus strand of JBBMFX010000037.1, from coordinate 16,284,208 downwards.
GGTGTCCAGTATTTTGCCCATGAAAAGCAGTCCAGGTGTGTGACTGTAGTGTGAGCCTTAATTCTGAATCTACTTTGAATTGGCAGATATATGTTGTTTTTATACAAAAAATGCATTCTAAATGGGCAGTTTTGCAGCTAAATTTTTAAATGTGGGGTAACTTTGAAGATTAAAAGTCTGTATATGCAATACATTTAACTCATTTTTAAGGGAGTTTTCCAGTCTATGGACATGTTTAGAATTGGTATATTCATTGAATGTATATATCTAAGGGTAATTTTCCATTTAATAAATAATGTTTTATTTGCCCCATGGTGGCAGTTAAGACAATCTACGTTTCCTGTATAATGCAATAGTTAAAGATAACTGAGGCCACTGACCTAAAATCTTTGCATGCTTGCCAAAAATCTCATTAAAACAACAATTGCCATGTCCTGCTATTTCATTTACAGCATTATAAGACTTACTGTATCATAAAGTGTCAGTGCTTTGATCTAGCAAACCTTATACAACGTAGGCAGAATGACTGTGACTATCTGGAATGCTGCTGAAACTCTTTAAAAGAAAAATGACATAGTGGTGTGTATAGTCTATATGTCACATGTTAGCCAAATGACTGTGCTGGTTGTGCTGTGGCCCACAGAGGGGAAGGGGCTATTATTTTTGTGTTTATCTACTGAAATAGTTGACTGAAGGACTTTAAATCATCTTACTTATTGAGGTCAAGATGTCCTGTTAGGGAAATGACATAATCCTTTGAAAAAGTCTGAGGATGCACTAAAATCAGTGTCCATAAGTGTTGGTCACAAGTGTTGAAGCAGCATGAAAATGGTTTTGTCAACTACAGACAGCACTAAAACATGATAAAAAGTGTTTTATCGTGTTTAATATCACAGCCAGGCATGATATCACTGGCAATAACACACGACCTGCAGTGTTCTGCTCTGCTTTGCCAAGTAAGGAAAATATGAAGCCACAAACTCTATTTATAATATATGGTATGAATCCCAAAAACCTTTTTCTCCCAAAACATGTCATTCAAGCTACATAGGGTCTAATGGTTTGGCTATAGTGAAACAACCTTATCATACAAAAATATCAAAATCTACTATATTTAGAAACTATGTAAAAAAAAATAAAAATGCAAAAGAAGTCAGCAATAATCATAAATCAGATTTAATTTCCGAGGGAGACATTTGAGGTAACATAGATTTTCTCAAAACGAAAGGCGGTGGTGTAAGAGAAGGTGAAACAGTATTATTTGGTAAATATTTTTTCACCACTCACTGGTTTTAAAGCTTAAAATGTAAAGCTACTTCGCATGCAGATGTCATTACATTGTAAACATAGGTTGTGGTATAAAAGGAATTTTGAACATTTTCTAAATGTTCAGATCTGTTTTGATTTCAGATTGATTTGCTGATATTGCTACACTGATTACTTTTATTAATAGGCAAGTAGCGTCTCAATTGAAAAATGTTAATCAAGGGCCACTGACTTTCTGTCAGCCATTGTAAAGAAAAGCAGTGAAAAGGATATCGATGGAAGATTTTGTTGGTAAAATATAGAACCTTTATGCTAACTCTTTTTAACCAGTGGGATTGTGTGGTGTACTGTGATCTGGTAGCTTCCATACTTCAGCTCTACTTTGATCGGGTTCTGGTATTCCACTGAGTAGAATTTGACCATTTAACTAATGTTCAGTGTTTTTATTAAATAGTTCAGAGCGGGCCTGGTTTGGGTGAGAGGGAGACTGAGGGAGAGGGAAGAAAACAGTGGGAGAGCAAACAGCAAAAACAGCACTTGCATAAAGCTGATAGATCCACTTACTGCCTAGAACATTTTTGTATGTAATCTGGCATGAGTTTGAGACCCCTTAAACTTACAATTAAGGTGTTCATTCAGGATACAAATTTGAAAAATTAAGGGGAGATTTCACTGTGCACTTTTCCCCCTTAATTTTCCTTAATTTCCTGTATGAGGTCATTTTTAGGGGTGAAATGAAAGCATTTAATTTTGTAGTGTATATATATAGTATATATATTAGACTTAAATATGATGTGTCATGGGAACAATTTGTTTTCTTGTGCCAGATCACACAGAAAACAGTTTATAGGCTGCAGGCCTGGGCTTCCTCTCAAAAACTAGAGCAGCAGAGGCTCTGAAATGCTGTATTCTATAAGCTAGACTGCAGTCTAGGTAGGCTCCAGTTTTAGATACCACATCACTGAAAGTTGTTCCAATCAGACAGACCCTTCTAAGGCAGTCAAGAACTGGAGCCCACATACTAGTGATTTGTGAGGATGCTGTTGGAGTATCTGGGTCTTTCTGATAGGAGCAACCCTTGCCGTTCTCTTCCTGCAAACCCTTTGGGCACAAATCTGACCCAAAGAAACTTAAAGGGAAGAACCATTAGATTAAACCATTTACTGGATGGTAACATGCATGAAAGAATATACAGTATGCTATGTCTTTACTTATGTATCTGTTTAAGAGGGTTTAAATGTCAGTGTATATACAATGAAGCTTCTTTCAATGAGTTTATTTTTATTCTGGATTACTTCTGATGTGACAAGGCAGCCTAAATTTGAGTTACGTAATACAGGCGAGGAACCTTTACAGTGCTACCAATGACACACCCACTCTTGACCACAGCATGGCTTTTGACCACAGCCCAAACCTTTGGGCCTGCAGGTCTACCCTCCTGCAAAGTCTGGATTTAGCCTTACTCTGCTGCACCTGCTACTACACTAATGTCTATTTCAGGTCTGTGGGAAATACAGATGACCCATCTGTGACCCTGCTACTAACTTTATTTCTTACAGTAGGCCTATTTCATCCTGACATGGTTGAAATGGCTTATTGCCCAGATGGCCATTCCTGCTTACTGCTCACTCCGCCTGCCTCTGAAGAGTTGATGCAATGCCAGCACAGAGGGTGATCTCATGATCAGTGCTTTCATGTGGGTTTCTCCGATGTCAAAGTTGACACGGTGAAGAACAATAGAGGGTTGTGTGTGCGAGTGTGTGTGGCCTGGCTGCGGACTCACCTCAGAAGCTTGCTGGGGTTCACACTCTAAGTCCGCTGCCCCTGACTCTGTTGCGGCAGCCTCATGCTGAGCCTACGCCGGCCTGCTTTGAGACCCCGACTACAAAGCCTTCTTTTAAGCGGCTACAGATTACAATGAAAGAGGTGGATTTCCTTCAGAATCCACCAAAATAGCAGACGGGCAACTTAGCGTCAAAACATGCGTGTGTACGTGAAATCACATGCATCTGTGCGGACTGCTGCGTCCAAGCATGGAACACTTAAGCAACACGCACCCACCTGGACCCGTGCCATTTCCAGCTTTACAATGCATTGCAAAGTGGAGCTTCATAGTTTCCCATCCTGAGCCATCTGTGTGAGCTGATCTTTAATGTGGCTGCGATGTTTAATTAGGTTTGATTGAGCTGTTAATTGGATACAGAGCTGAATGAGGCTTCATGATTGCAGCCAGCTGGCCGCATAAACACACCCCAGCGACAAGTGAAAAACAACAGCCAGCATGGGGAACCAGAAACAAAACACAACCGGACATTTTTCAAAGGCGAGTTTACTGCTAGAACAGTGGGAAACAAAGGAATGTCTCAATTTTTAGAGCTGCATAATAGCAGTTTTTCATTGCAATTGTTATGTACTTTGATAGGTGCGATGATTTGCAGAAGCCTTTCGCAAAACTTTGAGATTTGAGCTTTGGCTTGTTTCACCAAATTCCATTTATGTTCTATTTCATCAGGAGGCAACAGGGCACAATGTAAGATCTGAAAAAAACTGTTTTTGTATTTGTAAAACACCTGTAGACACCGCCACATTATTAATTTCCCTCTTTTACTTTTTTTTTTTTTTAAAGCCTGTTGGCGCCGGGATAGGTTCTTGGTACCTGCGACATTTGTAAGGACAAAACAGTGACAGAGAATGAATGAATGAATGAATGACTGAATAAATGAATGAATGATGTGCAAATATTGATCAATGACAGAACTGGGATAATAGACAATCGCTTGATTCACTTTCAGTTTTGGTTTTTGGACCGGTAAAAAAAAAAAGACTTTGTGATCCAATATCATAATTAGGGTTAATTAACAATATATAAGACCGGCCTGACTGGTTTTAGGGATGGGGTAATAAGATGCATTTTTCAAAACAGCCGTTTAGAATTAAAACACTAACAGAAATAATTTGAATAAATTTATACAGCCTATTGGGGCTAGAACAGAATCGCCCAATGTAGAATAGTAATATAGAGGTATCACAATACAACAAAGTAATACAAAAACATCTACACATCTTAAGTATCGTTCTATATTTTCTCTGAATGTGAGAACACGTAAATAATGGTTTGATTTTCTCCAATGTGAACTCATTTTTCCATGATTTGTCTGTGACCTTTCATTGTTCCATCAAGGCCAGCTGTCACACTGCTGTTGGATTATTGTGCAGTTAGGGTTAGTTTAGTCAGGAAGAATTTAAATAAGCACTGGTTTGAATACGAAAACCTGAAGGCACAGATCAGTATGCGTGCCCTGGTGGGATGACAAAGAAGCCCAAAGGCACGCAAAGCGAAGTCAGAATAAAATGTGCACTGGTGGCTAAAGGCTATGGTGGCAAAATTAAGTCATGATAGGCTGAGTAATGAGTATCTTATGAGATCCTCACACATCATATTTACACTGATGAATCTTTTTACATACTAAGGCTGTTCATTGGTAACTGGCATCAAGACCTTAAACCCCTGTAAGAGGTGAGCTACTCTGACTACTCTGATCAACACATCCCAAAGATACTTAATAAGTCTGAGAGCCATTGCTGTCCAACATGTCCCAGCCCTTGTCAGACGCCATTGTAGTGAGATTATTCAGTGGTTTTAATGTTGTGGCAGATATATTTGTGTCTTCTTCAAAGCTTCTCTAGCATTATTTGATTGGAAGATTACAAACAATATGTTAATTGCATGTGTAGGTGCCAATGTAAGAAAAAGGTCAACTAAAAAGTCGCTGAATTCACAAATGACCACATGTTTAATGTTTGTCTCTTATTTTCTGCATCTTTTGTAAATTTGTTCTAAAAATGCACAGACAGCTGTAACCCCAGTTAATCAAACACAGGAAGTCTGGGGGAAATCTCAGGCTCTTTTTAGGAGATAATGACTCTTGAGTCTCCTTTAGTCTACCCCCCAAGGTGAGGAGGTCTTGTGATGGGGTTTTATTGCTATGCATCATTATTTATTTTTAACCATTTGGTCTATTTCCTCCCTGTTGTTTATTCACGTCATCTTGCCACATAGTTATTTCTTTAATGTGCATCATCTGTTTGCCCTGTTTCTCGTTCTATCCCACAACATTGTGCGTTTTTCTTTATTTAGCGTACAGTGTGGACCAATTCCTGCCCCAGATGACTTGATTTGGAATACTCTGTCCCTCTAAATCTCCAAGTAGTCAGAGTAATCGGAGTCTTCCAGCTAAACAGACTTATTCCAGCGCCCCAGCTGTTTGGCTAGACATGAACGCAGGCCAGCCAGCTTTTAGAAAGGTGCTTGCATGGTTTCTTTTTTTTTTCCAGACTCAGGAAGCCAGTCATTCCTTTTTTCAGCTCGAATGATGTTGATTGTGTTTATTTTTGCCTCCGTCCCGGGCATATGTGCCATGGCTGTGGTGTCCATGTCTCTAATTCAGGAACGTGATATGGTCGCATGCCTGATCCCTGGCGCTTCGTTCATTCTTGACAAATGACGTGTGACTCATAATTCGCTGCGCTGATCGTTTAGTGTGATTATTATGCAAGCTGTGAACACAGACAAAAGTCCAATTCTATTTTAAAGGGACGAGTCATGAGAGGAAAGAATCCGACATGTGCACCAGCTGTATACTCCAAAAATGAGACATTGTGCTTGTGAATAAGATCATTCTATAGTAAAATCTCTTTATTTATTAGGTAATTGCTTTTATTAAGCTACTGCAGCAAGCTTCTGTTCGGATCCTTTTCAACTGACCTATTCATCATTAAAAATTCGCACAATGTAGTAGTGTTGCTTTATAATGAGTGCAATTTTTTTCCCCAAATGACTATTTAATGATTTTATAATGAGAACAAATTTTTCAAACTTCCATTTGAATGCTCATCGGAGGACATGAAAAGGTCGCCTGTTTCGTCTTAACTAAGTCCAACTAACCTTAGACCTGGAATATGATCAGAGGCGCTTTACTATAAACAGGGAAATCGGCTTCAGTTATACATCCGCTGAACCCTTGTGGTAAATGAGCCTTTCTTCTCCTCCTTGGGAAAATACCTACTGGGGATGGCCACTTTAAACAGCTGTAGTTACAGACCCGTGAGAATAAAGGGGACATATAAGGACAGGGACATTCAGCTCTGGGTCATCAAATACTGAGAAATGCAGGAATGCTGTAACGGAGTATCATATATAGGATGAGTCTCCTGTGAACCAACTGTCATGAGTAAACAGTTTTCTTCAATTCATAACACAGTACCGAGAGGAGCTTTTCAGCGGTGAGACATTTAGTATATACAAATATCCTACAACTGCTGACTAGTCAAAACTGTATATTCTGAAACTGTATAGTCTATGTGTTAATGATACACACATTTATAAAATGCATAGGTCATTATAAGTATTGGTTTGTATTTTTGGCAAAACTATTGGGACATGTTTCTCAGGGTTTGGGCTAGTCTCCTTTCTTTCAGTGAGAGATAATCATAATGCTTCAGCACATCAAGACATTCTGGTTAACACCATGCTTCCAAATTTGTGAAAGGCCCAGTTTGGGGAATAATCTTTTCTATTTCAGCATGACTGCGTCCCAGAGCACAAAGCAAGCTCCATAAAGACATGGCTGAAGGACTTTGGCCTGCACACAGCCCTGACCTCATCTCCATCCTATACCTTTGGGATGAACTGGAATGGAGATTGTGAGCCAGGCCTTCTAATACATTTATATTTTTATTTACAGCATTTAGCATCCAACATCAGTGCCGGACCTCTTAAATGCTCTACAGAATGAATGGACACAAATATCCACAGAAACTCCAAAATCTTGTGAAAAGACCTCCAAGAAAACTGGAAGCTGTTATAGCTGCGAAGAGGTAGACCAACTCCATTTTTAAGTCTATGCATGTAGATGCAATGTCATTATAGTATATATTAGTAATATATAAGGCCCAATATTTTGACTTCTTCAGCTGAACAATGATGGCAGCATTTATTATTTACTTAAACAATCACTCCTCTTCCTGTATCTTGGTGGTACAGGTGGAGCGCTGTCACAGGAAAAATGTCCAGCCAGTGGCAGCCTGCATTCTATCTGTGAGGAGTTTGCATCTTCTCCCGGTTTTAGCTGAGAGCTCTGGATTCTTCCCGAAGTCCGAAGAAGTGTATTTCACTGGAATTTCCAAATAGTCCCTAGGTGAGAATATGTTGTGTTTCTCCCATGTAATGAACTGGTGACCTGTCCATAGGGTTTCACCACCTTTTGCCTAAAGAGCTCTGAGAATGACTCCAACAACCCCCATGTCCCTGACTTGGATAAGGGGCTCACATCATTAATGAATGAAAGCTTGCTTTTAAACGTGATTATTTAAAATGACCAACATTTTATGTCAAAAGTATGAAGCTGCATTTTCTATTAATACTAATGTTGTTCCTTCAGAATGTCACTAATGTATGTTGCTTGTAAGATCCCCTGCCTTGTGTCTGCACTCATTACCCATTTTATCGGCTCCAGACCAGTTACAGACTGCAGAGCCATAGCTAAGATTCTCTGTTCAAGCGGATGATTCTCTCACTTGTTAATCACTAGGTTTAGTGAGAATTTTTGAAGAGGGGAACTATGACATTTTGCTGGGCATCAGTCCATCAGTGAGGTGTTTAAAACTCCTGCAGCTGTGTGTTATTCCCTTTGTGCACATTTTCCATGTCAGAGTGGCTGCTGTGCTGGAAATATCCACTAACCAAGTAATACCGACACACTGGTGGTCCTATTTGGGTCCTAACCATTGATGGACAGGGTAAAAAGGGTTTATAAATTATGCAGTGAAGCAAATGGACTTCAATCTGGTTGTTGGTGTGTATTTCACATGTAATTACTGCTAAACCCCCACACACCTTATTTTTATTAAGTTTTATTAATACCTGTAAATTTTAGCAAATGTTACCAAAAATATTCACTAGACAGCTACGAAATAGTTCTAAGGTGGATAAATTGTGAGATGTCAATAAAATCTTTGATATTTTCCATTGCTCTGGTATTAGACCACTAAGTGAAAAATGGGTAATTGTCGTTCATTTGGGGCTCTGCAGTAGCAGTTATACGTAAAGCACCTGAAAACAGTTAGAATTCCTCTACATAGCCACAAGAAGTGCTGCTATAACTGCTGGATGTGGCGATTATATGGAGGGCATTTACAGAGCCTGCTCGCAGCGGCTCGGCTTGGCGTTTAGGTGGTCAACCACGAAATAAATAATTACGCACAAGACTCCCTGAACCTAATAATTACATGCAGGAAATGACGGGACTCTAGCTTTTCCATGGTGGTGAGGAAGAGAAAACACACACTTTGCAGATCCAAAAACGATTATCCTCCGTCTTACATTTTTCCATTCCGTTCCATATGATCTGATCCGGAAGCTCTATGAAACAAGAGCGTGCGTTCCCCTTCAGTAGACGACTGCGTTGACTCTGGACCACAGTATGAGCTAACAGGATGACGCAGGGGCAGCTTAACTTATCCCATAGTCTTCTGAAGGGGTCGATCCAGACAGGCTGTTCTGGCCAAACCTGCAGCTCTGCACCAATTAACTTTCACATACAGGTTAGGAAGAGCAGTTTCCGACCACAAACACAGTGTTTTGCTGTAGATGGCAATGGGGAGTCGTATCATTTAATGTGCTCAGGGACTTCTGTTAAGCACGAGTTTGCAAATTTATGTGCAGAGAGGGTTTACCTGTGGAAATAATCTGCAGTGTGATTTGATATCAGAGCTGGGTGTCAAGGGAGCCATGCAAGTACAGATTTTTTGTGTCCAGGAATGTGTGTTTGGCTGCTTTTCTGCATGCATTTTTTATGTGTGTTTTTGTGTTTGTAAATAGTCAGGACAGAAATGTGGGAAAATCACTTTTGTCAGTTTAAATTAAAGGGTTTCTTTGAGTAGTGCCAAAGAAGAACCATACTTAATGCCTTGAAGATGTTTCAGTGGATCCTATGAAGACTTGTTTTGCAAGCATTCAGGTGTGTAGGATCTAAGTCCACAGTGCAGGTAATATTACAGGTGTCAAATAATTTTCTTCCGGCAGGTGAAATTCCCATGATGTTTTGAACAAACTTTGACTGAATGGCGCATATATACTAGAATGTGTTGTTGATTGGCGCTGTTCGCTTACAGACATTTGCGTTCAAACAATGCATTTGCATTAGATAGCATAATTAGCTGAATACTCACGGTCACATCCTAGTTTCTGCAATATCACAGTCATTCAGTGCATTGTTACCCCCCATTCTATATAAATTTGGGTTTGTCCCAGAGCTGTAGGTCAACCCAAGACAAAGAAACATTTAGGAAAGTGAGCATATTTGACCCCACGCTCTGATATTACGAGTGTATACTTGTGCGTGTGCTAGGTTTGTGTGTGTGTGTGTTGCATGGTGTGAACGGTTTGGTGCAGTTTCTCTGTGGTGTGTGGTTTCAGTTTCCACATTACCCCATCTCCCAGTGTTGCTACTGGCTCTCCCTGCCAGCGGCCCCTACTGCCAGATATCTGGAAAAGTAAGAATGACTCACTTTGCAGGCTAGACCCTTCCTTTCTTGCTCTGCTATTTTTCACATTATAATGAACTTTTCCACTGGCATATTGCTGCCCTGCCGGCAATTAAACTCTGCTCCATTGTGTCTGTGGTCCACATGAAATCTAGATGTGAGAGAGTTAAAAATGTTTGGACAAATTAGCAAAAACAAGCCATGGACGCCTTCCACAAGGGCTGTTAATGCGCACTGCCTATGGTCAGGTTTTATTGCTCTTCTGACAATTGGGCCCCACTGCAGACTCTGAGGGGTAGAACAGACCTCCGTGGTGGATGAATCTGAAGTCTGATTATCAGTGTTTCCATGTAGATCCGGAGTTGAAATGTTGGAATAGCAGCCAACAGGGATTATGAGGGAGTCGAGTACATTTGAGACAAAACTCACGGCACTAAAACTGAGTGAAAGTTTCACTGTTGGTATGGAAAACAGCTGCTGAAACAAAGGAGAAATCCTGGATCAACGTACAAATAATTTCAGATCTCATTCATTGTGACTAACACAGAGTAAACAAACTATGATGGGGTTCTCCTGATGAGAGGAACATATTATGCACATCTCCTATGCTCCTATGCTATGGACCAGTCAAACATCCACATGATGATTAGGGCTGTAACGATATACGTTACAAAACCGAATTCGTGACACTCACGTCCCCGACCCCGCATCGCAGCGTGAGGAGGGTGAATCACGACATAGAAACACCCCTTCCAACTCTTTCCCGTGTACAGTTCCTGCCCAGAAACATACGTTTTTCACCTTAATGGGAGGATTTTCAGGATTTATTTTCTTTAACCAATAGCTAAGGGTCTAAGGGTTTCAAAGAGTCCTCCCACAAGTTTACAAACACAAGCACGGACAGACGCTTTGTTTGCTGAATTGACGCGCTGTGAGTACATGTAAGTTATGACACTGGGCTTAAAAGTGTCTATATGCTGACTGAGTTGTGATAAAACTGCGCTGGAGTCTCTGTGTAATTGTTTTTATTGTGTTTTGAGCGAGTTTTGTGGCTCCGGGCAGCTGGGCGGAGCATTTCTTTTGTTTGAATGGAGCGGTGAACCGAGAGAGATGGGACGATTCCTCCCACTTGACTCGTTGTGTGGTTCACCGAAGCCTTGTTCTCAGTATGAATGATAGGGAAGCGGTATTTAAGGGAATATTGGTTTATAATTTTCTGGTAAAGATAAGGTGTCTCCAAACAAAATGGCGCCTCAGAACTTTTCCTCTCCTCCACCGAAAATGAATCGTGATACGAACCGGATCATATGTCAAAAATTGTGAAACAAACCGAATCGTGGGTTTGGTGTGTCGTTATAGCCCTAATGATGATATGATCTTAAAAATCTAGACGATGAATCCATTTTTCAAACAGGGGAAGCTCATTTTAGGCGTACATCATGACATTATTTGTACATAAATTCTGACCTGTGTTCCTTTCTCAGAAAATGGTTTCTGACCCTGTCTTACTTCATCCACCTGAGAGCAGTCTTAAAGGGAGTCTTTACACTTCCAGTCAGACAGTTCACAAGGTCATACTAGGAGAGCTGAAAAGAGCTGCTATTTTCCCTGATTTTTGCACCAAATCTGTCTTTGGTGTTGGTCTGCCCTTTTGTTTACTTTTGATTCTCGCATCATGAGGAAATAACTAATACAATAACAATAATGTCAACAATACTATACACAGCTTGCTAGCTGGCTGGTTTCCCATTCCAAGAGCTTCTTTGATGATATGAAACACGGAGCTGAAACAAGTCATGGATATGAAACTAGTCCAGAACGCTGTAATTACTTTTTATTTGAAGAATTATAGATGCAAATGTAAATGGTTTATATCACCAGCAAAAAGCCTGCTACGTGCAACAGGTTGCCTCACGCAGATCCACTGGGACTGAGCATGAATCTCCAAACTAAAACATGCTGTCAATCAAAAAGGGTTTCCACCCTTTAGACAGCTCCTCCAATCATAATGCAGCAGCCCAGCGTTCTGGTCCACCCACTGCTCCATTCACTCCCAGAGAAGCTGAGCTTCCCTGGAAGTGACCATTTTTGTAACTTTATCCAATCACCGTTCAGCTTTTCTGCAGTCCCCCTCTGGGAGACACGCCCCTCTGTGCCCATTCATAAAAGTCCAGAGAAGCTGAGCTTCAGGGGGGTTTAATGCTCTGTGCTGCACGGAAATGTATGAAAAGAAAACCGAGTCAAACAATCTTCAATAAGTACCTGATTATGAATGTGCTAGTCATGAAGTCGAACTAGATCTAAATGTAATATAATTACGACATATTTGAGCATTTATTTTTTGACATATTAGAGGAAGCAGAGCTTCCCTTGTAGTCTTAGAGCAGCTGGCACTGGATGAAACAGAATCTCAGGGAAGATGCTGAATAAATCCAGTGTGCATTTTAAATATATTTGCATGCATTGATATGTAATTATGTAATCATTTCTATCATTTTCAAATATATATCATGTTCCTGTAGTGGGTAACTTTGTTGTCCTCCAAGCAGGAGAGTGGGGTTCGATTCCAAACCTAAGCAGCTCATCACACTGCACTAATAAGAGTCCTTGTGCAAGATTCCTAACACTACATTCGCTTACAGTGATATACAGAGAATGACGTAATACTAACTGTTGTATTTGTGTTTTCCAAATGCTGTGAATGTAATGTACGTATTACAAATAGGCACATTTATTCTGCATACATGTTAATATGATATATGTTTAAATAGTAAAACAGACATATATTCCTGCATTAAGGAATGGAGCTTGATCTCCGGTTTCTCAAATGTGGGATGGAAAATGAAACAAATTTAACTGATTAGTAAAAATAAATATATAAATAAATCAAGTGCATTTCTCTTACCTGGTATTTACTTGGTTTTGACTTGAGTACGTAAAGCATACCCATCTATTAAAACTCCTTAATATTTTGTGAAATCCATGTCTTCCATCTCAGCCAACATGCTATACTTCACAGACTTATGTAAATAATTCTTTTAATGCTCCGTCCAAAAAAGCCTGGAAAATCTAGCACAGTAAATTAATTGGTGTAGCAGTTGTGTGACGGCTCAAACGTTTCAATTTTGACAGCTGAACTGCACCTTGGACACAAAGTCATGGAAAAACAAAGTGTCTGCGCAGCTTCTGCTATTTGTTTGAGAGTAGGAAGGTATGTCTCAGACTAAAGTAAACTTCCTGAATAGGAGAATTCCTTCAGTGGTACGCAAAGAATAGGTACATTTCAATTAGCTGTACTGTCTGCACTGCTGCATTCTAACAGCAACTATTGTACCAGGAGCCTTGTGAAGTCTAAGGCTGAAGCTTGGGACAGAGACATAAAACCATCGGCTCCTGATCTCAGAGGGACAGTAGGATATCTCACACATCGTTAAACAGATATGCTTTCAGGAACACAGTGGGGTTTCCAGACAAACAAGCAAAGATGGAATAGCATGTCTGATTAGTGCAAGCTCAAAACACCCAGACACACTGAAGTAACTCAACCAGTCGCAAAAAAAAAACAAGACTTGGACATGTGTCCCAAAAGGAACCCTACTCTGGTAAAGTTCCTTTCAGTTCACATAAAAGGAATCTACTAGGGTGTATTTGTTTGTGTGAATGAGAATCTTACCATCTGTCTGTGTCTGTGTATACGGTGCTGTGTTTTCCTAACCCATGTCCTTGCTCCTTTCACAGTAAATCACAGAGCAGCATTAGCATCATCACTTCTTGAAGCAGTGATCTGCCAGCACTGCTGTTGACACCATCCCTGTGTTCTCTGTTGTCTCTGTATTTGACTAATCTACCTGTATGTTCCTGTTTGCTACTCAGGCCAAAAAAGGCAATCAAATTCAGCATGGGTCCTTAGGATGGTATGGGTCACTTGCAAATGGAAATACAGGCAAAATCTGAGATCATGGACACCATGAGATTCCATACATACACTGTCCTGTGGAAAAAAGCAACATATCTCTTCTCATTCTCTCAGGGCTTCAAGCATGGCTCTGCTGCTCAAAGGAAGAGGGAGATATGTATTAGGACTCTTCTCAGTCTCGGTCCCACAGTGGTGAAATGAACTCCCTCTTCCTATCAGTTGTGCGAAGTCCCTTGTGGTCTTCAAGCATCCCCTGAAGACCCACCTTATCAAGGACCACCTTAGTGACTAACGATGTTCTCATTCCTCTCACTTCTAAAATCCCTTCTTAACTCTTACTACTAACTCTTGACTTACTTTGATAGGTGTTGTTTAGGTGCACCTTAGGTGCTGAATTTCTTGACAGGTGTTGTTTAGGTTTTTAGGTGCAGCAAGCGTGTCGTATGTTGGTGGAATTGTGGGTGGTTGACTTAAGTTTATCTTTAAAGGTTTACAGAACAGATGTTGAGCATTGATGTACATCGCTCTGAATAAGTAAATGTAAATGTAAAATAATTATGGAAACGTTCTGTGAGTCGTGGTGTATGGGACCAGGCATCAGCACATGTTCAGCAAACACCATTGTTCACACCACTGAGTATTCCCTGTAATCATAAAGGGAAATGTTTCAGCAGAGATTGGGTGTCACCAGGATGTTTTCCGTCTCAAAACTGGTTGTCATTTGCTTTTATCCGTTATAAAAGGGCATGTATGAAGATTTAATCTTATCCACCACTGTTGCTTTAATATCAGCTTTGTGATCTTATTTTATTGTCAGTTTGGCTTTTTGTGTGGAGTCATTAGATTTATTTTGCCACTGTAACCCACAGCACCATAAACACAATTTAAATTGGATTCTGATTTCGACCACTAGTTTTATTGTATGGTTTAAAGCACTGATGCAGTGTTTTCTGTCCTTAATATTTGATCTTCTACAAATTTACCATGTATATTATGCCTAATTTAGCCATTGTTGAAGCAGAGCGGAGTGTGAAAGGACACGCTAATTCCATTTCTGAAATCACTATTTTTAGCCCATAACCGCCAGATTTCATCGCAGGAAGGGTGACGATTCAATTTAGCGTTCCCAGACTACAGGCGTTAAGTTCTGAGGAAAATATGGCAGGATCGGAGTGGGTGAGAATGCCAACACTGCTGGCCAAAGCCACAAAATTCCTCCTCTCTGAAATGGCATGTCGAGTCTGCAGTCAGTGCCATCCAAGTTCATCTACCTTGGCATGCCTTCTCGGTTGACCCAGTATTCTGTGGCCTAACCATGAATCCTGACTCCCTATTCCTTTCAACTTCTAAACACATTTATATGCTGCAGTGAGCGCCTTACAACCAAACATGGAAATCTACAGTTGAGCTTCTATAAAACAGCCTGAGGGTCATATCACATGGAAGAAAGAAGTTGAAAACTGCAGCATGGTAAGTATGGTAAGAACTACTAAACCAATTTTAAGAAAGCTCTGCACATCGTCAGGGAGTGCACTGTTTATTTCTCATGCGGTTTTAAAATCGATGCCCAAAGCCATTCGAAAATGGAGTGAATACCTCTGTGAAAAAGGCTTTAAACAGCTTCCATTCTGCTGTGTTTCTGGAGTGCCTCCTCCTAGTGTGAAGCTGGAGCATGCCGTTCTGAGGCCCAACATACTGCATGTGTTTATTCAGCCACAAGGCCTCCTCTAAACTGACCTTCATGTAGAGTTTCATCATTGCACACAGTTACTGCAGCAACCGAAAACTGGAATTTTCTTCATATTTGATGAGAAACATCTCGACAAGAAAAAATGGACAAGATAGCTGACCCCGCAACAAGTTTCTGGGTCAAAAATCCAAATCCAACCTTCCGGAGCGCATGGAGAAGACAAAGCTATGTAATTTGCCCAACCATGGAAGATTCCTCTCAGCCATACAAATGTATGGGCCAAATGCGTGTGGGTAGTGGTATCTTTTTGAAATGTCTGCATTTATACATCAGAATATCTATCATTTGTTGTGTTACATCTTGGCAAAACTTCACAGACCTGTGATGAAAATATGGAAAGAAACTACCCAGCCTGGCATGTACATGCCACTATAAAAATGTCAGTGAAATTGGTTCAAATTACTGCCCTTGGTTGCCATGTTTTGAGCTATAAAATGTGGAAATGGCCAGTAGAAAAAAAACTGGGTTATTGCTCCAGGGGACTTTTGTTAGAATGGCTCTGGAGGAGGCGAGCGAGGGCACTTGCCTGTGTGGTTTCTAATCAGCACAATACAGTGATGATTTCCATAGTGTAACCGCAGGAGAGATGCCGAAGGGAGCTGCTCCATCTATACACTGCCAACAATTTGAATTTTTAGAAGCCACCATAGATCGGAAAGGCCTGTCTGCAACTAGGACTTGAGCCAAGGAGAGTGAGAGAGCGAACAAAACAAATATCTTTTCAAATAGATGTCTTGGCCACTACTCTTTTCAGAAGCACCATCTGAACTGTAGGTCGCCACACTTTCAGTCCAAGTGCTGTGAGTCTCATTTTTCACCTTTGACAAATAATCTGGTTATCCGTCTATGGACTGGTGAGACTATTTAGTACTCCTTGCCTTCTATAATGTCTTTTCCTGATTCCGTTTCAGCAGCTGGATCGTTTTGGGACAATATTTGAGAACAGACTCCACTAAACCTGAAGGCAAAGGGATAGATTTGAGATTTCAATAGAGGTCACTGAACCTTCTCCAGGGGATCCAGCACCCTGTAGTGGCTGGTGTAGTGAGGAGGTCCTCCACAAAGTTAACAGAACAGGCCAAATAGGCAGAACCAAAATGTTGGAAATAGTATATCCTTATTTTTTCCTTCATCCATTATATGAGGAGGAATATTTACAACCATGTAAATTTAAACCTTAAATATATGAAGGGAGTGCGATAATGGTATTGTTTGTCCATACAGTTTCTTTAATCTTTACTCATCACTGAGTTCAGGTGCTTCAGAGATTGCATCAGTTTGCACTGACTGAGACTGAAACCTTATGTGGTTCGGTGAAAAAACTGCATTTTGCTCATAGATGCACATGGATGATAAATCTGGCTAGCAAGTCTAGTAGGGGTGTGCAGAATGGCCCCTATTCCTTACGTATTTGTATTTGTTGAAAGGGGGAAAATATTAGTATTTGTATTTGTATTCATATTTGAGTAAAATTCTTCATTCAGCACGCAAACTCCATCCGCCCCACCCTGAATCCAAGTAAACATCGGTCAGCACGAAAATCCACATTCACCAAGTGAAGCAGCGTGCAGCCATGAACACGCCACCCGGGGAGCAGTGTGGGGGCATGGTAACCTCACTCAGGGCACCTCAGAGGTGCTTAGCGGTTTTGGGGAATGGCCCACGACTTTCTGATTGCAGGACAAGAGTCCGAACCATGCGAGTCCGGGTGTGGGGGTGGGGTTTGGTTCCCGAATACAATTGTTTTTTAAAGTATTTGTCCGAATACCGTATTTGTAAAAAACACATTATTTGTGCTTTTCCAAATACCGTATTTGTATTCGGCTCCACCCCTAAAGTCTAGCCTTAGCTAGCAATGAGTTAACAAGTTAGCAATTCAAAGTCAACCTAGGAGGAGTAGTGTGTTACATTTTATAATTATTAAATTATATATTATTTTGAATTTGACCATTAGACTGACTACCAATACCTCTGAAACTCTTCCTTTACAGGCAGTGTTAGATTTTAGGCCTCAGTTTAATCACCAAGCTATTAAAGTAGCTTCTGAATGTGAATAACATGGTTTTCTTCCCAGAGGACTTGGTTAAATATCCATGAAGAGCTTTTTTTTTTTTAATGGTGCAGTAAACAGGTTTTTTCAGAATCTGTTTTTGGTTATATCTTTGCAGAACCTAGAGGTGACACTAGAAATAATATTTGTCTTCTATGTCTTTGCTCCAAAGATCCTTATGGTTCTATTTCACACCTTTACTTTGAGACTGAAAATAGCCTAGATCTCTAAGAAGAGGGCAATGCAGCTGTATGAGTATCAGCTAAAAGTACAGCCTCCAAAGTGCACACCAGTACATACAAACTTATAGACCAGAGGTGAGCCTCTTGCGAGGTATAATGAATATGTGGCCTATTACAGATTTTGCATTAAAAGCCCAGAGAATCAAACCTAAAAATGTCAATTTGTTTGAGTGTAGCTTCAGGTGGCAGTTTCTCATTTTTTCCAATTTCTAAAGGTCTGTGGTCACGCATATAAAACAGCTTAGGTGAAATTTGACTTTTGGATTTTCCCTTTAACTTATACTATCTGTGTGAAGTCTGTAAAAAAAAAAAAAGTAACAACAATTCTATTTTTTAACTTAAGATGTTTTATGGAAGTGGCCAGAGTACTTCTGTCCAGAGTTCCGCTGCTGATAATGCTGAGGCGAGCCGGGTAATTGTTCGCAGTTGCGTGTCAGCATACTGGTGCCCCAGAAGATGTGAGGTAAGTGTTGCTCCCACAGCAGATGGGAATTGATTTCTTGCTACTCTTTCTTTCAGGATCTCCACATTAAGGAAAATCAGAAAGAGGGTCATGTTTCTAAAAGCTAGCACATTTTGGAGGTCTCTCTCTCTTTCTCTCTCTCTCTCTCGCACTCTCTCTCTCTCTCTCTCTCTCTCTCACGCTCTCTCTCTCTCACGCTCTCTCTCTCTCTAGCTCTCTCACTCTCCCTCACGCTCTCTCTCTCGCTCGCTCGCTCTCGCGCTCTCTCGCTCACTCTCTCTCTCTCTCTCTCTTTCTCTCTCTCGCTCTCTCTCTCGCTCTCTTTTTCTCTCTCTCTCTCTTTTTCTCTCTCTCTCTCTTTTTCTCTCTCTCTCTCTATCTCTCTCTCTCACACTCACTTGCTCATACACATACTAATCTAACAGCTCACACTGACATCTAGTGGTTGAACTGTTAAACCAGCTTTAACTTGATATTTTAAAATGTAAAGGAGCTCCACTCACTTATCAGTGTGATGTGATTTACAGCAAGGTCCAGCACATCCCCCCGAAACTGTGCTTGAGTGATCAGCTCTTTAAAAGTTGCTGTCATCTTAAAACCTGCCTGTAACCAGAGCCATGCATTAATACTGCTGCTATCTTATAAATGCAGTTTACACATTAGTTCAACAGACAGTCATTTATCTCTGTCACCGCTTTATCAGCCGCGCTAGTAATAGCTTTTTTTTTTCACAGCTAATGTTTCTGTGCTCCAATGAAAAGCTTTCTCTGCTTTACTTGATATCACTCCGTCCTGCTTCTTATGGACAGATGGCCCATTTACTCTCACTCTCACTCTTTCTCCTTCTCTTTCTCTCACTCTCTCCCTCATCCATTTTTTCTCTCACACTTTCTCTTTCTCTCACTCTCTTTCACATGACGGGGCCTAAGGGTTGGTGGAGGAAAGTGAGTGTGCTATATTTGGAAACTGCATTGCCTCTGTGATGTGTTTAACTCTGCTGCCGTAAGAAATGACAGCGTGCCTTTCGGCCGTCACTCACTGCGTTCACTCTGCTGCTTTTTCTAAAGGCACACACGGTGCGACTAACGTGCATTTATGCTTCACAGCGAGCCCTCAGGTGCATTCCTGTTGGAGCACTTTCTCCTGTAATTCCAACTTGAAGCGTTCAATCACAAGCTATTTACTGTACCTCTAGACTCGGATTTTCAAGGCTGTGGTACGTTTTCTAGAGCCTCCTCAGAAGTGCTGAAGAGGAAGCTGTCTACAGCACTGTGATGCCATCAGCAATATTAGTCATCCAGTAATGCATCCCAAAGAGAGCATAATGCAGGGAGTATGAACCAAAAATAAATGTATTTCCAAATAACAAGCAAAAGTGTTAGAGGGGTAGAAATAATCCAATCTTCCAATGTGCGTCATAATAATCCCATCTGTATTATGATTCATCGATTCATGAGTCTTTTATCATCGTCTTATTGCACTGAACAAAAAAGAGAAGCATAAGTGGAATTATTTTATTTTATTTTATTTTAAATCCATTTGGCAAAATCTAAAGGTGAATAACATTACTTGTGAAAATTATACAAATCCACCAGCATTAATGGAGAGTCTCACCTCAAAACATCTCCCCAAAATCCTGTAACCTGGCTCAATCTATCCTAATTCCCTAATAAAACACAGCATGGTAATTCCCACACATGAATGTCTTGATCTTCAAAGTTTAAAGTGGTGTTCTGTTAGTAATGACTCTGTCAGCACATTTTTGGCACCCTCTTGCAAAGGAAGTCTGGTTTTAGAAGCAAAACTGGCTGTTGTGGCACAACCATCCATAACTCATGAGGAGAGTGTGGCCAGATACACTGATAGGAACTTTTATAGTATCAAACAAGGGTTTTCCACACCACCCTTTTTTAAAGGGGACATATTATGCAAAACTAACTGGTTGCATCCTTTTGTATTTCCATTTGGGTCTTTACTTGCTCCTATTATCACTCCAAGCGCAAAACCACCCCCCCAAAAAAAACATCCATCCATACAATTTCTGTGAATCAATTGAACGCCTTTGGTGTCAGGAATCATATGCTTCTCTGATCCGATTGGAAGGCTTCTATATCCTGATGTCAGCATAAGGAAATTTGCATAGAACCATCCCTCACATGTTGAGCCCCCACCTACTAGATTAGTTGAAGATCTGCCATTTTTGTCTTCTGGTTTTACAAGCACGTGACAAACCATTCAGAAACCACTTGCTGTATTCTTAATCTTGCTCTGGGTCCGACTTGAACATATCAGGCAGGATAGAGATTCTGTTTACAGCATTTAGCTGACGCTCTTATCCAGAGCGACGAACATCCGTGCTCAAGTAGTCCACATCTGTTCTTCATACCTGTTTAGCTAAACTTAAACTGTGTAAATCAAAGTTTGTGTACAAATTTGACTGGCAGTACAGAGTTTTTGCAGAGTGGTACATTCTCAGCAAGGATACATGGGCTGTGTGAGAAGAGCACATTTGTAAAGATGATTACAGGAAAAGTAATAACCAGGTGTGGAATAAACATATGTATTTAACAAAATGATTAAATTGTGTAGTACACAACAAATAACTTTTTCAGTTTGTGTGTGTGTGTGCGCGCGTGTGTTAGGTGTTTAAGGATGAAAAGTACCTGAAGGATGCGGTGGAGTGTGGGGAGGTGATCTGGCAGAGAGGATTACTGAGGAAAGGTTATGGAATCTGTCACGGCACAGCTGGCAACGGCTACGCCTTCCTCTCCCTCTACAAAGCCACGCAGGAGCAGAAGTACCTGTACCGAGCCTGTAAGGTACGCAACCGCCACGGCAGCTGTTTCAAAATCGTTTGAGTTTGTCTCTTCTTCTCAGAAGGTTCTTTTACGTGTGCTTCCATTTGCATTTAAGAAGGCAAAAGTTTGGAATCTGGTCTGAGGTAAAAACCAAAACAAATCAAAAAATGTTTGGTTGCATATATATATTAAATATTAAACATTTTTTTAATTTAATAAGTTAAAACAACTTACACAGAATAACTATTTTTTCTCCCAGTTTACAAGCACAATTATATGCTCAGGTAAATTAATAAAAACAACATCAATTTAATATATGCTGTAGCTTTTGCCACACCATATATTCTGCTTAAATTTGAAGAATTGCGACTGTTCATTATAATGTGCACAGAGGTGTGTTCTCTCTGTGGAAAAAAATACATGCAGTATAATCAGAAGGGTGCAAACTTTTGCACTCAGCTCTGTGGCAAGTTATTGCATATTTTGAGTCACTCATATTTTGAGTTTCTGAGGTATGGGGTGGTGAGACAAGTTACTGAACTCCCCCCAGCAGGGTGCTGCTCTGAGCACTGTGACACCATAATAACCTGCTCCTGCCTCTTGAGCTACTCAGCATGCTGGCAGGAAATGCTCCTGTAGGATCAGTCACGCCCTCCCCAGCCTCCCAGCGAGGTCACACAGCTTCACACAGCTCCACACTGTGGCCCTTTCCACTCAGACCTTTGGGCTGATGCAATTCCCTTAAGTGCCAAGAGCTTGGATTTTCCACTGATTTCCAACTATCCTCTGCTGTACTATTATAGCCTAATGCAGTATTTACAGCCTAATATATTGTATTAATTGAAGTGTTATGGAGTAGTGAAATTTAGTTTGGTCATCCACAGGCATGACCGTATACATAATATTCATGGAACGGACGTAACATTAAAACAACTTGCCTAATATTGTGTAAGTCCTTCTTGGGTCACCAATCATCTTTGTAAAGGCATGGACTCCAAAAGACCTCGGAAGGGGTGCTGTGGTACCAAGACATTATCAGCAGATCCCTGTTAGTCATGAGACAGGGCCTCCATTCGCCAAAGACGTTTGTCCTGAAGATGCTTGATTTACGATCTGGGAAATTTGGAGGCCAAGTCGACACCATAAACCATTCCTGAACTGGTTTGCTGTCTCAGGGTGCATTACCCTGCTGAAGGAGAGCTCTGCCGATAAAGAATATTTTTGCATTAAACCTGCAACAAAGTTCAAGCTGGTAGTTTCATTTAATCAGAACACATCAGAATCATGTTTATTGGCCAGGTATGTGAGGGAGCACCTACAAGACATTTGACTCTGGTTGATGGTGTCTCTTAAGCGTGACAGTACAAAACAACAATAATATG
>JBBMFX010000037.1:16246356-16261697 GCA_037832545.1 Rhabdalestes septentrionalis | reverse complement strand
GCGCGCGTTTTCTAGTTCTCTCTCTCTCTCTCTCTCTCTCTCTCTCACTCTCTCTCTCTCTCTCTCTCACTCACTCTCTCTCTCTCTCTCTCTCTCTCACCCCTTAAATGTCATTTAGTGGGAGTATATCCACTCTTCTCTGGAAACACTGACAGAGGCAACCCAGCTCCATCGTGACTCTGGCCCTCTTCCTCTATTCACTGGGAGAAAACGAGGATCATTTTAATTGTAGGTTCCGCTCCAATTTATCATTTGTTTCTGACTGTTGATGTCTCGCAAGCGGACAGCGGGAGATTCTTGAATCATGAGCTACTTCCCCCGCAATTCTGCTGTGCTACTGCCTCTTGTTGTGTTGTGATAGTTACCAGACTACCCCCACCACGATCTCATTCTCTTCCTCTCCATCCAAACAGAACCCCCATCCCTTCTCTCCATCTCATCTTCAACAGGGTAGAAAGTGATCCTTTTGTTTCTAAGAGGCCCATGATTGAAGACATATTGTTTTTATTATAATTGTCTAAGTTTAGTTCATGCGGTTGAATTATGCAAGCAATAACCCTCAGAGGGACATGAATGTATGTTTGTAAAACACTTTTATAGCCCATATATGGTCAAAAGTATTGGGACACACCTGTTCTTTCAAGTTATGGGTAAGATGCCTTACTTCCAGCGAAGGTCAATGTTAATGCTTCGTACCACGACATTTTGGACAATGTCATGCTTCCAAAGCCGTGGACACAGTTTGGGGAAGAACCTTTTGTATTCCAGCATGACGGCACCCCACTGCATAAAGCAAGCTCCATAATGTTCTGTGTGGAAGAACTTGACTGGCCTACTCAGAGTTCTGACCTCAGCCCCATCCTTTGGGATGAACTGGAACAGAGATTGTGAGCCAGACCTTCACATCCATGTTTGACCTCACAAATGCACTATAGAATGAATGGATACAAAATCCCACAGAAACTCCAAAATCTTGTGAAAAGTATTTTAAAAAGATCAGAAGCTCTTATAGCTGCAAATAGGGCACTGATTTCATATTAAAGTCATTATACCCCCAATTTGAAGGTCATGCATTCCAATACCTGTGTCCATATCATTTTTTTATACCTTATTTAACGCCGTGTATTGCTGATATAATCACACAGCTCTGGCACAATTCCATTTGTCTGTGTGACACTGGAATTTGTTTCTGTGTCTCCTGAGCCTGTTGTCTGTCTGGGTGATTTGTGACTTGCTTTTGAAGTGTTTATTCCTGTAAGATATGAATTTTGTGACTTTTAGTCATTACATTTGCTCAGATGTTTAAGTGAATTATTGTCTTGAAAATACATTTGCATAACCTTTCTTCTTCACTACTACAAGTAAGAAGTAATATCTACAACTAGAAGTACTTTGATTGACATATTTGAGCAGTATATGAATTATATGAAGCCTATACATAAACAGAAAGTTTGTGAATCTAATCTATTTTTGATTGTTTATCAGCTATGTTATTATATTTAAAGTCCATTGCCAAATTTGTTATTATTCGGTTGTCTTCTGTGATGATGATGATCGTGATGACAAAGAGGATGATGAAAACATGCCTTCTTACTTTGTATTGTTTACCCTCTCTTTTTTTTGCTTTCTAGCTCAGCAGATTGAGAAGAGAACTGTGATTGCTCTTGTAAAGGCTTGACTCTTCCCTTACTTTATCATTTATGTAGTACACTATAGATCGTTGTCCTGCTGAAAGATTCAACTAAACAAGCAAGCATTGATCTAAAATATACTGATAACTGATGGACTACATAATCCCATTCATGGTATGTAAATACCTTGCTTTAGAAAAAGTAGCCCCACAGATCACAGATCCTCCATCTTAATTCACAATGGGGGTTCGGTTCTCTTCTGCATGAGCTTGACTCTTTTCACACCACCTGTGGTGGTTTTTGCCACAACAATCTGTTTTGTAAACACAGAACTTGGTTTCACACCAAGTTCCAGTCATGTTTTGGGACGTCCATGCAATTTTGATAGCCGAGGCTTTCCTCTGGCAAGCCCTCCAAGTAATTTGTAAGTTTATATGCGGCAACTGTAATTTTAGAGCGGCTGCAAACAAAGAAAAAAGACAAAAATTGTCTCTGTCAGATGCTGATAGTTCTGGTGAACAAAGGCTTAACTGGTAATAGTGAAATAAATTCAAATTCATTTGTAAATAAATGCATAAATGGAGAAACCTTTTTTTTCTGGTGGGACAGTTGTTTTTAAATAGCTTTTCTATTTTCTCTAAAACGGTGGCCCCAACTGGCACCACAGAGACAGATGGATGTGATGAAGCAGTGTGATTAGAGAAAGTAAACGATGACTTTTTAATCATGCTTAATGAAAGCTTTGTTCGTTCAGGGTGTTTAATTCTGTGTTATTGGCCCTCAAATTATATGTTCCATCGCAGAGTAGCTCACATATTAAAGCACTCAGTGAGTTTAAAGTAGTATAAAATGACAAATAGGCAAAGTTACGTGTAAATGAAGTGTTTATATGGAAATGGGCACATAAGAGACTTTTAAAGTTTAGTCAGAATTGACTCTATACATTTCATCTTAACTTCTTAGATGTTTTATTTACTCAAATGGAAGGGATTTGAGTTTAAATATGACAGAACCTAAAGAGCTTATTTATTTGTTTGTTTTTTTGTGTTTGTTTATGTACTTATTTGCTTATTTATTTATTTATTTATTTATTTATTTATTTATTTATTTAGTTAGTTAGTTAGTTAGTTAGTTAGTTAGTTAGTTAGTTAGTTAGTTAGTTAGTTATAAACACTACTGAAGCCTTCTTGTTCAGGTATAGTTTTTGAAGTGATACATTCTGCACCCTTGGCAGACTAGGCTGTGACATATGGAAAAACGTATAAACATAAATCAATAAGCAGCAAACCAACAAAAACTGTAGCAAAGTGGAACCCTGCAGTCCCCCTTGAGAGCCTTCAATGCAATGTTACTCAAGAGGACTTCCATAACTTACGACTGCATAACAGTCAGTGCTCAAAAATGGTCAGTCTTTTCAGATGTCCATTTTAGCTCAGTCTTTCAAGTCATTTGCCAAAAATGATGTCCAAGTAGAGCACAAAATTAGCACTCCCATATTTAAGGGAGAAAACTTTTGAGTATCTTTGAATAACTGGTTCAAGCAGTCATAATGGGGCATAGTGCATTTTAACTGACCAGAAAAACCTGGAACAGCAAGTGAGATGTCAAAACTCACCAAGTTATTGCAATAGGGAGCTAAACTAGACATGTGCACCTGGTGTAATCCTTACCTGCCATTTAATATAAAGCTAAGTGGGCCCATAATTAAGCTATTAAGAGGTAATGGGACATATAACTAAGTATTAGAATAAGTTTTTTCAGCTAGTATCTACTTTAAACCCAATATATGCTTATGAGATTGAGGAACTGAATGGTGCTGCTTACACATGCTGAAAGAAATAACCAATAATTACCGCACAGCTTACAATATTATCACAAGATTATACTCAGACCATATGTTTACACACATGTCACCCAATTAGTGGAGTTTTAAAATTAATTCAAGAAACTGTGTATTCCTTATCTGACAGCAATGATATGAAACTCAAGGGCATGTGCAGCCAAGGATTAGAGAAGACAGGTTGCAAAAGATGATTTTTTTTGGCTGGTGAGCTTAGGACACATTATAAATACTCATTTGTCCAAACATGCAACTACTCTTGCCCTCACTGGAGGTGAATGAAAACTGGAAAATATGTTCACAGTCATATTGGATTCATGTTCAAGTTCATTTAAACCTTTCATTCCCAAACTGAAAATTGTGTTATTGGATTACTGAGAGTAATTAAAACAAGTTTATTTGGCCCACATGAAGAAAAAATGAACTGCTTTTATTAAAAGGAAAAAAAAACTTTTTGAGTGAACAGGCCATTAATCATAATCATAAATATCTAGCATGACTAATATGTACTAAAGTGGCAAATTATATTCTTGTTTTACATCCCTGTTTGTTTGACCACCAGTGAAAATTTGAATGCATCTGGTCTTCAGCAAGTGTGCACTGATGTGCCCTAAACGTACAGTAAATGTATAATCTCAAAAGTAGCGAATAGTTGAGGCAGGTCTGATTACAGGGCAGTGAATATAAGCCAGGTCTATAAGCAGTGATTTATTATGTATGCTTGCCAGAATCAGCAAGAGAAGCAAATGTGCTGAGGTACACTAGGATATAGATTTGCCAGTTCTGGCACTCTACGTAATGACTTCTACAGACTATGAGTGTGTGTTTGTGTGAAGTATGGAAGCCCACATTTAACCCTAGGGTGTTTCGATTTGGTCTTAATTACAACAGAGTGGCTGTGTAACACATTCGTATGGAAAGGAAGGAACGAGGGCCATATATCTGAATGATAGTCAGCCGATTGTCAGTATCAGCTGTTACATAATGTGTAATTATAGAGCTGGTTTGGACGGTGGCGCAGGTCGGTTAAGGTTGAGCTGGGGTTGAGACAGTGTGGCTTAAGAGCCAACATACAGCTATTTAGACCACAAATCTCTGCATCCCTCATACTAATGGTGATAAATCTGAAGGGTCTGCAATTGCTATGTTACTCATACTGGGATATTAACAAAGATTATTGTCTGTCATGCAATTGAACTTGAACCGTATGTTCTAATCTTCTGATGGTACGGGTTGGGGATCCCGTTGAAAGATTTTTCGTGTTTCTGTGGCTGTTGAGGAAAGTGAGGGAAAAACTCATAAAACTGTAAATGTAACCTGTAGTGGTGTGACTGATGTGACCTCCTGTGTGAAGTGAGTTGTAGAGCAGTAATGAGGGCGAGGAAGCGAGTGACTGAGCGAGAGAGAGAAAGAGAGACGAAGTTAAGGACGTTCTCTCAGAGAGAGTGCACCTCCTTTTGGTTTAGCCACAGTCTCCTCCTCTTCCTTCCCCCAGACATAGTGAGCGTTTTCAGCAGTGGCGGAGTCAATCAGGCCTAGACCTTAAGGGGAACACACTGACGGGACTTTCAGCCCTTGCACACACACACGCACACATACACTCACACACACACACGCACACACACATGCACACACACATCTGCACACACATACACATGGAGTACTATTGCACTCTGCTGCTTTGGATCCTCTGCATGCTGCCAGGTGGGTGTTTGTGTGCATGTTTTTGTGTGTGTGTGCAGTTTGTGGTTTTTGGCTTTGTGGTTTGAGCACATGCCTCCTTCCATCACAGAGTTTGAAATATGTTCTTCCTTTGAAAAGCTATTACCATTTCTCTATTCCTTGTATTTCCTCACAGAAATTTGTAGTGATTATCTTGGAATAGTGTGGGGTTCTCTGCTGGAGTTGTCTCCAACTAGAGATAATGCAGAAGCAACCAACACAAACTTTCCTGTGCCGGAAACTTGAACACAGTCCTCCTCTGACAGATGTGGGGGGCGGGGGGGTGTCTGCGGGGGATGCTGATGTTGGTTCAACTTCCCAGACCCTGTTTTTTTCCTTCCATTTGATGCTCCCGCTTTGAAATGCCTCATTCCTTGCTAAAGTGTTCATACTTTCCAGGGTCTGGAAAAGTGCTGGTCTCCTGTTGCAGTCTGGGTCAATTATCAGTGAAATTGCAATCGCAGCAGTCCACAGAGGTAGAATGAGAGAGAGGCTGGCTGGGCGTAATCCTGAGGCGTGAAAACCCTGATTTAAATGGACAATCCTATCACTGGAATTTTTACGCAGGAGGCATGACAACAAAGTATCGGTAATTCTAATGTACTAAAATGTGAACTAAACTACATGTAAGGATCTGAGCTGTGTCAGTCAAATGGTTCCTCAAGGAGGTTATTTAAGTTCATGGTTACATTCTTTTCCAGTTTTCTTGCCCTGTGCGCTCTGAGTCAAAGGTCAATGGACTGTCTGATGGACTGGAACCTGCAGTGCTGACTTGACAGAAAGTAATTAAATGTAGTTACCAAAAATCATAGTCAAATAGAACAACCTCATATATCAGAATCCGTATTTATGAGAGATGCCTGGAACTGAGCCAGGTATTATCTGGCACTTCCTCTTGCTGCTGGACTTCAATCTGTATTGCTCTGAAATGGGAGTTTAGATGGCGTGTAAATATTTGCACTGCTGAAGAAATTGGGATGTTGGCTCGAAGTCTTAGCCTCTTGTCCAGTAGAGGCTGATGAATCTACTGTGGAGAGACAGTAAGGGCACACAGACAGAAAGAAAGACAGCTTAGATAAGAGAGAACTTCTGAAGAGGACTGTGTGTAACGTGCTGGAATCGGTGCAAGTCTGAGGGCATTCTCTGTGTGTGGGAGCGAGACAGAAATAACTGTGTGGGAACGCCTGCCATGTGTGTTAATCAGTTTTGGTCTTCAACAGCAGCTTGTCATCCAGCTGTAGGTCTGGGCTGCTCTTTCGGCACAGGAAAGTTTACTTAGTTCTTGAGTTTCAACACACCCCTCTGTCATTTGCTGAACACATCTGTTTTCTGAACACCTGGTACTGCCATCTTTAACAGCAGTGGTTTTATAAGGCAAAATTGCAATTTATTTCTCTATCTAGACTCAGTGTACTAGCCTGAGGGGTTTACGAGGGTGGTCATTCAAAGCCTCATTTAAAAAAAACATGCTTGTACCCGCCGTTTTTCCAGCGATCTGATCCTAAGTGGACAATATTAAGCACAGGTGAGGAGAATACCAGGTTTGTCTCAGAGACATGTAGTGATCTGATCCCTCAAACCACATTAGATCTGCTATGGCACCCCAATTGCATCCCTGACAACAGAGAGGGACTGTTATTATCATCAGCAGAGGCGAAAGAACAGTAGATGTATTTCTTTATCCCCTCTACAAAGAACAAAGACTCACTGGACATGTTTGTTTGAAACCAAAATCAGTTTTTGTGGACATTAAAGGTGCTTATAAACTTGTCTCTCTTTAGCATTTTGTTTTACATATTTTAATGCCAAGTGTGAACGGGACTGTCCTGTCATATTTCCCATAATATTATTCTCCCTCACTGTTTGTCTGGAAAGGGACAAACTTTATTAACTTTTTTTTGACTGAAGCTCATGACAAATTTTGCCTGTCTGGTCAGGTGCCACATAGTCACTATATCCACTACAGTATCTGCATCTGTTTTCAGTGACCTGTGTGACTTTGTGAGTAATTTTGGTTATTTTGTGTGACTGAAGAACTCCAGAACATTCCGAATGGTGTCAAGCACTGGCCCTCCTCTTACCGCCGATGCCATATGCCTTCCAGCCCATTTTCTTTGGAAACAGGCATGCTTTAATGCCACAGACACTCTCCCCTGCAAGGCATCTCTCAGCAGCACGTTGATGGCTTTTCCAGGCCGCAGAGAGCACAGCAGGAAAGTTGGCATGGATCAATAGCTGTTTGAGTTGTTTTTTGCCTTTAAAACTCCCGACTGAAATTGCTTGTATATTATTTTACACTGTGTACAGTACACATGACCTCTGGGTGGAAGGAATAGCATTTCAAAGCAGTGGTTGAGGAGATGCATTTCCTGCATGTGGACTTTATTAGAAGAAAATCTGCTGGCCCAGAATCCTAGCCAGTGGGCACTAGTGGGCCTCATTAGCATCTAAGCAGCTCCGCGCGTAAATATTTGCGAAGGAAAAGAGGGAGAACTGAGGAGCAAACAGACTTATGGAGGTGTTCTGTCCATCACATATGGAGAGAATATACAGCAGTAAGCTACAGCTTGAGTCTTTTGCATCAGAAAGAAAGCTGTGGTGCTGAGGTTAAAGTCTAGTTTAGCATTGGTTAGCTGTCAGTGGCTAAAGATTTGGTCCACAAGGGACTTAGCGTAGGATGAAGACTTGGTCAGGGTTTCTCTGTTTATTTTAACACAGCTCAGTTGCTGAAGGTTTGGTTGCGAGATGAGCCAAGACTTTGAGTCATCTGTTTTGGATTTGAGACCCAGGACTTCTTGAGTTGATTGAGTTTTAAAGTCTGACCTTGCGTCTCAAGGGAATATGATGCCAGTGCGGTTGATTCAATTGTTCCAGTCACTGACTGACGATAGTTTTTTTAACTTTGAAGGCACTTGTTGACCTTTAGAGCTTGGGCTCCCTGGAGGAATTTCATTTACAGCAGCCCAGCTAACCTAGGATCAGATTCCCCTTGTTAAGGGTCGTGTGTTACAAACTGATCTTAGATCAGAACCACTACTCTGAGATCCTGTAGATGTGGAGGTCAGTGTCTAGTCATTGGTTTCGGTGCTCCACTCTTGACTCCCTCTCTGGCAAAGACCCCCACCACTATCCTTCCTGGAGCTGAAGGTGCGTGTGTGTTAGATTGGTTGTGGTGGAGCTCATGAAGGTTGATTCTGGGCCAAAGGCAGCGCAGATCTGGCCTGGCCACGCAGCTCCTAGGGCCAGCAGCCACCGTACTGAGGTTTATTTGTCTGGGCAGAGGGATCCGTACACAGGAAACCCAGGCGAAGACTCGGGCCGGCTTCAGGAGCTGCTGATATTACTGGGAGTATTAAATCGCTCTGCCACGTTAGGGTTTTAGAAATGGAAACTGGGGCCTCTGGAAATTCTCTTCTCTTTTCCCTCTGCTTCATTTTCTTAAAGGAGTGAAGTGAAAAGGCTGCTCTCTGATGACATTTGGAATGGCTCCTGCAACAAGCACACGAGCCCCAAAGTTTCGAAGCTTTGCCAGTTTTCAAAGATGATTAAATGCATGTGGGAGCGGACAAAATAAATGTGTTATGCAGATAGCAACAACATCATCATTAATTCATTAGACACCCTGCTTCTGCTTAATCAATCTATTGCACATTCTTTTTCTGCTTAAATGCTTTATCTGCTCAATGGCTCTGCGAAACCAAATATATCTGGTTCTGTTTTTCCCGACTGTATACCAATAGCAATGCGGGTACTTTGAACATCAGCTGATATTGATCTGATGTTTTTCTGATATTTAAAATGAGCTATTGTAATTAAATCTTTTATTTAATCCATTTATTATATATCAGTTACTTTTTGTATTGATCATAAAAAGTCTGAAGTGTTGAAGCCATTAACTATTATGTTTGATGATTAATCTGGCTATCAGGCAGTTACAAAACCAACAAGCCTGATGGGTATGTGCTTTAGTAGATTTTTAGAGGATTGTATCTGGACTGGATGAGATCAGTTTTTTTTTCAATTCCATTATCCAGTCTAGAGCTTTCTACTACTATTGATCTGCTATTCATTGGTGCCATCTCTACTGTGTAATGGATATTCTCATATTTGTACTAAATGTTAAATTAATATAGAAATCAGAAAAGTGCATGGAAAAATAAAGAAGTAAATATTACCTCAGACCCCAACCTTTTGACCTCTCATGAGTCTGTTATATTTCTTGTTGCTCGGGCATTGATGCCACAAGGTTAACCTCATTACTACATCTGCTAGTTTTGGGTCCCTGCGTCTGTTTTTTGTCTGCACGCCTCTTGTACCTGCCTCAGTCACTGCATGTCCTATTATTGGTAAGTTTATTAAGGTAACTAGAGAGAAAGTGGTAGGTGGTTTTTAAGGGCCAGTGGATCAGAGATAGTTGTGATTATCACCTATACCAAACATGATGCTGTCATAGATATCTGTTGCATTCGTACATAATAACTGATTACAGTTGACAGAGTTTAAATGTTGTTTCATGAAATTGTGAAAAAAAGACAGCAAGGGAAAAAATGTTGAGAGGGGGGCTGGATTAGAATCTGAGAACTCAGAGAATGTGTCAATATTTAGATTAATGGTGTTTGTACCATTGCTGGTCAACTGAAAGGGATGACTGATCTAATGTTTTCAAGTGCATGGGGCTTAGCTTGTATATCCAAGTCAGACTGTCATAACATTCAGGCACCTTCAGGGCCTGAGCAAAGTAGAAGGCAGTATGGGGTCAATTTATCCACTGCATGCATGTATAGTGTTAGAACCACATCAATGTATCACACAAAACAGGATAGACGGGATGAATTTCATTCAACTGCAAAGATAGACATCACAACACATGACTTCACAGGTAGTACAGTAAATGTATACATATTTCAAATGTATCTAGAATGTATAAGTAGTTATAAACCAGATTAAACATATTAGATTTCAACATCTACCTGAGCTTCTCGAATTAGCAAGCCCCTAAAATATATGGTGTTTCATAATGAAAGGCAGTCCAGCAGCTGTACTGATTCCTGGTTGGAAGTCTCAGTCTCTAACATCCCAGGAGCGGATCTTTTATCTGGGCCAGGGAAGAGTTTGATCCAGATTTCAGTTATGTGAGGAAACAGATTGATATGTCGGTTTGTCAGAAACGTCTGGCTGTTATCAGCATTGGTTTTGGCAGAAGGAGAGCAAGATAGAGGGAGGGAGATCAAAACTGGGACACCGACAGGTCAGAGAGGAGATCTGCTGAGAATAAGTCTGAGCGTGTGAACTGAGGGTCAAATTCATTTTTTCTATGAAATCCTTTATATCAGCTCACAGTGGGAGTGCATGCTGTGACATGGGAAACACCAGGCTATTGCACTACTGGCAGAAACAGCACTCCAACATAAGAGTAGGTTGCTGTGGCTTATTATCTCCACAAAAACTCTTTGTTTTACCCTTGTTTACTTCTCTTCCTCTTTATGTATGTCCATCCTCCTTTGTAGTGGAAAAAAAGTTCTTTCATGAAGAGAACCAATGCTAAACTAGGCCATGAAATCAGCTTTCAGCACCACAGCAGCAGACCGTTGTCTCTGCAACAGCCAAAGTTGTATGGGGGGTGACGATGAACGATGTGGGGTGAGTGGAAGAAAAATAGAAAGAAAGAGGGATTTAAAGAAGTCAGACCGAGGCTAAGAAGGTTTAACTCAATTCTCCTCCTGCCTGCTTATGTTCCACATCCATCTATCTACAAGACTTACTGCTGATACTGGAAAAAACCCCACTCAGCAAGATTCAAGCGTTGTGATCCATCACGGTTATCATTAATGAATGGTTTGAAGTGGTTTAGCAACAGGTATGAAACAGATGATACCTTCTTTAAAGAAAGCCCTTCCTGATAAGTCTTTTAACTGAAACCAGGGGACAGTGCTTTGTGCTGAGCTCAGCTTGAGCAGACAAGAAGACTGTACTCGACCAGAAAGCCTTTGATCAGACCATTTTTATGTTTGTTTTTAAAACCCGATGTGTTCAATTTTGTGCTCCTCATAGGCTGTAATCATGCGTTCGATGTGGCGATTAACAGTGATTCTCTCTAATCCTCAGAGAAACAAACCATGATATCCATAGCTGGATCAAAGAAGCTTAGATCAGCACGTGTGACTGATTTACGGAGCATGTGTCGAGTCTGATGTACACTACATGTCCAAAAGTTTGCTCACTCGGCATATCATTTGAGATCAGTGTATTATGTAATAGAGGGAGTCCCTCAAAGAACCACCACACCACTGACATGTAGAAGAAGATCAGACAGATTAGAAGAAGAGAGGACAGGCTATGATGTTGGATGATTGGTTAAGAGTTACACGGCCCACTTCAACTCATCCTGAAGGCATTCGAATGGAGGTCCATCACTCAAGAGAACACAACTCCATTGCAAACTACTGTTGAGGGCGGGGGCTTTACACACTCTAGCTGATCCATGGCACAGGACATAAATCCTAAAGTGTCTCAGGCTGTGCTTTTCTGTGGAAATTATAGAAGCTGTATGTGTGTGCGTGTGAGCAATTTTGCACCTGTGTAGGCTTTGTGTGCACCTTAAAGTAGCTGAATTCAAAGTTGCAGAATAGAGTAGCTACATACAGTGGGGTACATCCAAACATAATTTATTAGATGGATAAGTAGTGGCAAAGCTGGTAGCCATTCAGGTTGAAATGCTATTGTTAGCTCAAGATTGTTAGAGTGAATAAAATGTCCATTCCTAAGAGTTCCATTAAATTAAAAAGATGTTCTAAAAAATAGGTAAAAAAATATCTGTCTTGTTTAAAAGATTGATCATACTTTTCTTTATTTTTTTATGTAAATTCCATAGTATTACAGAATGTCAGGAAAGTAATTTTGTAACTGTTATTGTAAATAAATGCCCGCATGACCCCTCCTAGAAAAAAATGAACTGTGGTAAGTTCCTCAGTTGTTCCTGACTGTCCTGTTGATGGATCCTCCACATTTTCTCAGCTTTCCTCTGCAGCTGATTGACAGTGTCATCACAGCCTCTGTAACAGACTGACAGTTCTTCTGGAGGGGTTAAATCAACCTCTGTATTATACCACAGTCTGTTGAGTGAGTGGAACAGGGTCAGGTGAGGGTGGGGGGAAGCATGGAAGCGGGGGAAGGAGGATGATTTTCACGCTGATGTTTCCAGCAGGAGACCTCCATGGGAGTGTTTGCTGCTTCAGTGTGGCCCAGGGGCCAAATTCTCCACTCTCCAAAGGGTGGGCATGCTGCACTAGGGAGAGGAGTCTTGTGTAGGGATTACTTTGGAGTCCCCCAGGAAAAGAAATTTGCTTGCTGCTGGGTTTTCTAAATTAGATTGTCTTCTTAATTGGTTAGTTTTGCCATGTAATTGCATATTATGAATTCTTTTTTTATACATGACCCATTACGTATGTAGACATGACCAGTGCACTGTGATCAAGATGTTAGCCTTAACAATCAGATATAAAGTATGAGCAAGAGCAGCTGGATTCCCTTATATCACTATAGATGACCCCTGGATGATGTCTGATGGAATTTATGCATGCCAGAGCATCCTTGCCGAGGAGAATGCCTGCAATATAAGCTTCCATCCATAACAGTGTCCATCGATGGTTGTAAATGAATTAGATTAGGTTTGTGGGGCTTTCTGCATTTTGCATTCAAATTCTAAAGAAAAAAAACTGTGTATCTTGGCAGTATCTTTGTGTTTTAGCCACCGTGAAATCATTCCATGGTGCTTTGGGTCCCTGTTGGAGCTGCTGGCTTTCAGAAATCTCCATTGCCAATGAACATAGATCCCTGCTCAGCCGTGTTGTAGATGGCTCCTACATGCGTTTCTGATTATTCTGTGTTTGATGTGTCTGTGTCTTTTTTTGCAGGGCTCCATAACTGTTTCAACATTGACACGAAGAGCCACAGAATCATAAAGGGCCCAAAGCAGACGCAGTTCGGCTACACGGTTCAGCAACACACGGCCGGGGGACAGAAGTGGTAAGGAGCTGCCACCTCTGACGCGTTATCCTTTCACTTCTGAAATGTCTAACATTTCAGGCTTTATGCCTCTTGTGCTTTAAAGACAGGCATGAACCATCCTACATGATGATGATGATGCCATTGTGTTATAGGGGAAAAAAATTACTTGCAAGTTTGTGAACTGCTTGCGACTAACGGGTGAAATATTTAGCCAGAATAACGAGAAATGGGTGAAAAGAAACCAGCTCATTGTGGAGGGGTTACTCTAGCAGCACTCCTCTTTCCAGTGTTTTCTTATGTGGAGTGCCTTTGGGGTGAATGGAGCATAAATTAAAAAAACTTCAACAAACACTGAAAACATTATTCAACCTGTCCACCAGTGTCCTTCATCCAAAGCACACAGAAGAACTCCTTGTCTCATGGTTTATGGGTTTCACCACTAGGAAATTTACATCTCAAATAAAAAAGGAAAAAATCTGCCCATGATGCATTTCAGGGAGTTATTAGACTTGGAATGAGCTAGATATCTGTCATCCATCACCATGACATCATCCCTACTCTTCATCGCTACTGATATGATGAATTTGGGATTTCTGCAATCCTCAGTGTGTCAGCTGGCCACAACGTCTTGTGGCTTCTGGCCACTAAGTCTTCACTGAGTTATGTGGTGCATAGCATCCGTTGTTTTGGTCAGTTTCTTAAGTCCAGTCTACTGCTAGTATCTGGTTGCATCTATAGTTGTATCACTCCATCAAGGACATGCACTGTTTAAATCATTTTGCATTTACATTCAGCAAATGGATGTTTCCTGTATACATACATTTTTTGCAAACATTGTTCTATCTAGGACCAAAAGATGCTGCATTACAGTAAAAGTGCTACAAAGAAACATTTCTTTAAAAACTGGAACTCAATGCAAAAGGTTCTCCTTGGCAAAATGTGACAGGAGAAGGTAATGCATTCCTAATTAATAAAAGAGGCCTTTTAAAAAGATTGTGGATTATTTTTAGTGGTCCATACAATGTGAACTTGTAACACTATGTGAGGAATAGTCTCTGTAACTGGAGCTCCATTTCTGCTTATTCCTCTAGCTTGATCTGCATTGCAAATCAATGAGCAAATCAATTATCTCCATTTTTGCTTTTATAGAACGCCTGCATTGTTCTGGAATCACAAAAAGAGTGACATCGAAACTAACAGAATTAAGCTTCCATTATTCTTTGTGACTGTGTTCGCCGCCCTCAGAATTAATTGATTTTAATGGAAGGAGTTAATAGGGCCATTAACAGATGCTGGCATCCATACTTTGAGTGTTTAAACCTATTAAACAAAGTGCTCTATTGGTTGTGACGCAACCCAAACTCTGGTAAAACTAATCCAAAGGAATCTTGTCAAAGGAAGCAGCAATGGTATAAATGCCCCTTCTGTCACTGCTGGATGCTGTCAAGCAGTTTCTTCACAATTTTATATCATTAATACCTTATCATAGACACTGGAAGCAGAGTAACATGTATAAATAAAACAGATATCTGAAGGATATTCTTATGCATTTGTTTGGATGCAAGTATGTTTCTGTAGCTTCTCTTCTGTTTTAGGTTGTCGACTTACTTAATTAAAAGAGTAATGCAGAAGGTGGAATTATCCCTTTTTTACACATATGGGCATTTAAGCACTTGCACACCTGAAGACCTATCTTAAGTGGATGCTCTGATACTGTACTGATGTGTTACAGTGGACATACAGTGGGTGAAGATACTTAAAGCCATCAGAGAAGTAAAATCTCTCCCCATAAAGAATACAGATGGCACTTGCATGCATCCATTCTGACCTAAAATCACTTTTATTAGGAGCATTTTAAGTCCCATGCCTGAGTAATCAGTGTGACATACTTATTGTTCTCCAGATCATGATGAAAATGATGAAAATGCCTCTCCCTATCCTACATTCTCCAGATAGCTCTCCGTAATGGCCCAGTGGCGAACCTGTAGTTTAAATTGGAGTGTGTGTTGTCAGTGTAGCCTGGCCGATATTTGGAGAAGTTAACAAAGGTTTGGGGGGGGGGGCGGCGCATTCATCACCGCCCAATCAGAGCAAAGAGAGAACTTGAGTCACATTTAAATTCCATTTGTAAATACTGGGAT
>JBBMFX010000037.1:16225153-16246256 GCA_037832545.1 Rhabdalestes septentrionalis | reverse complement strand
AGAGATAGAAATAGAGAGAGAGAGAAAGAGCGAGAGAGAGAGAGAGAGAGATTGGTATACAACTGTGATTGAAATGTGTCATTTCTAAATATCTTAATAAAAAGCATGATCATCTTTGTTTTTGAGTTTAGTTTATTTCAGAAATTGATAGTATTGATACTTCACAAGTGAAGACCTGTGCACATTATAAATCTGATGTTGTATTTTTCCAAATTGTTCAAATCAGCCTGTTAATGAAAAGGGGGAGGTTTGTATACAGCAGTGATTGATATGTGTTATTTCTATCTTATTATCTTAATGGCACATATTACATCAGCATCTTTTTTTTCAGTTTAGATATTTTTAGAAACAGAGAACACACTTCTGCACATACACAGTTTTTTTTAATGATTTGAACACAAGACATGTGTCCTGTGCAAATAATATGGGAACAATGATACTTTATGGGTTTTAAAGTCATCAGGTAATTTTGTTTCTGCTCTAGCATAAGAAGTTATGTACAATTATACATATGTACATGCAGGTAAACATTTACGTCATTTAGCATATGCTTTTATCCAAAGTGACTTTCATTCCCTAACTACAGGGGGCAGTCTCTCTGAAGCAGCTTGGGGTTTAGGGTCTTCCTCAGGAACCCAGTGGTGGGATGCTGAAGGTAGGATTCAAACCCATGACCTCTTGGTTCAGAGGCAAATCTCCTACCCACTAGGCCCCCACAACCTGTGCATAAGTTTTAAAATCATTTATCTGCAAAGTTTATTTTTGCTTGTATGAATGCAACCTGACATTAAAACAAAAAAACGTTTTTAAATAGTTTTAAAACAGTTAAAAAAAGTTTAAAACAGTTGTTGATATTTTGTGCACTGGTCTGAAGAGCAGAGCTTAGTTCCAGATGTGTCCACGATGCCCCCAGCTATCGCTTGGGTTTGTTAAATTCCATCCCTAGCACACCTGACTAAACCAAAACAGGTATGGGGTGATGTCTACAAATAGTACTGGGCTAATTGCAAATGGTTCAGCAAAAACATTGACGTATAAAATCTCTATCAATTTATTGCTTTGTTTGAATTTATTCTGATACTAGCATTTGTATTAGCAAATAAAACATGGTAACACATTTATTTGTATTTTTCTATTTTCATAAACACATAAATGCATGTTGTCATGTGTTTTTAAGACAGAAAGAGAGACGGCAAGATTCCTGTGGCTTCCATCAAATTAATGCATGGGCAGTTTGCCCATTAGGTTGCTTCACAGTGAATTGGTGAATTAATACAGTACTTTTGTTCTTGGCTTCTGCGTGTGCATCCTGGACCAGGCGTGTTTGTACTGGCTGGGTTCTTGATGATGGGGGAAGAGAGGGCCTGTGCTGAGAGGTTGGGGTAGCCAGGTGAACTAACAGTAGCTAATTCTCATCATTGTGCAAGACTATGTTTGATCATGCTGAACTGGGGAAATGCTTCAGCCACAAGAGGACATCGGCCGCTTTGGGTTCATATGTAGGGGTGCCGCTCAGTACCAACAAGAAGCACTAAAGCAAAATGCTATATGAATGAATATAGTATTTACATAGCATAGCTTTTTTTGAAAAAAAGTTATCTGACCTTTACTACATAAGTTATGAGCACACACTTTTTAGCTTTCTTCATAATGCACTTTGAAAAACAAAAAGAACCAATGAATCAATGGCAATAAGCACCATAAAACAAATTCAAGCAGTACGCCTTCCAATTAAAATACTGGGCAACAGAGTAGTATTATTTACAAACCTTTTACATTGTAACCATTTGCAAATAAATCTAATTTATGTAGACTGTTCACACTTTAGACTTAAACTGTACAACAGCATGTGTTTTGAAGCACATAACTGTTTCATAATGTTCCAAAAACAATATGTAATTCAGTAGTAATTGTAGTAGTAGTATTAGTAGTATTAGTAGTAGTAGTAGTAGTAGTAGTAGTAGTAGTAGTAGTAGTAGTAGTAGTAGTAGTAGCATATACATGATAGTAAACTGAATTTCTGTGGAACATTAGCAGTAAATGTTTCCTGAAATCAGATGTCGAGTCCTAGAACGATGATAGCATTTTCATGGCTGGAAGGTATAACTTGAACTGTACTGTGCTGTTGTTCACCTTTTCTTCTTTAAAGACAAAACAATGGTGACATATCCACAGAAAGAAAGCATTTTTTTCGACAGAGGAGAGTGAATCGGCAAGTGAAAGAGTAACAATTTTTTCACTCAAACAGAGGGGAGACTGGTGGCTGAAATACATTGATTGCAATGCAGTCACTGTTCAAGGGGAAAGGGTTTTGTAGTATAGTTTAGGGCTCAGAATCTTCTGTTATATTTCAAAGACAGCACCGCCCTCACCCCCCAAACAATGTTGATATGATGGTCTCTAATGTTTACCCATTTACTGGGGCAATTTCAGTTATTTACTACATAAAAATGTCCAATGATGCCAATTAAGTTGCCTAAGGAGGTTTGACATCTGTTGGCCCAAGGTCAGTGGACACTGGCTGCTTGTCTGAGCTCTCTCTCCTATGAGAGAAATAAAATAATGATTTAAAGTGCGGTTACAGTTCACTGCACACAGAAGTTTGGTTCTGTTTCCTTTCTTTGTATTCGTGACTCTCTCTCTGGGTTTCCAAAGAGTAATTTCGCCCCCCAGCATTGCCATTTG
Source organism: Rhabdalestes septentrionalis (assembly GCA_037832545.1). Lineage (NCBI taxonomy): Eukaryota > Metazoa > Chordata > Actinopteri > Characiformes > Alestidae > Rhabdalestes > Rhabdalestes septentrionalis. Next base: position 16,243,571 of record JBBMFX010000037.1, on the reverse strand, counting down.
GAGAAAGATGTGCTCTGTGGGCTCGGGAGCCACAATAAGAGGCGAGGGGGCTAGTAAAGGGAACCCATGCAAACAAGTCGACTGTGGTTTGCAAGACCTTGGAGTAGATGGACCTCACTGGAGTCTGTCTTTTTCCCCTCCACTTTTGGCAAGATATCGCTAAATACAATGAATTTCAGCCCGGCGGTGGACCTCTAAAATACTGTTCCAAGTTACAGAGTCACAGATGCAGCCTCAGCAAGCGCAGATCATTTTAACGTCAGAAGCTATTTATGTGCAATTTCAGACTAACAGCTTTCTAACTATCGTCTTACAACTACCAAACTCTATGTTCCACAAATTAGTGGTTAGTATCTTTAAAAAACTATTAGCGTGAGCACAGTGTTTGGAAAAGAGACAAACTTGTAATTAGGCTGGCAGTCTTGCACAGGGAGTCGCAGAGGTACGTGTCCTGATCAGCAGTGGTCGCATTAGCACCCTTTTAAGGGTAGAGGAGCTGCCAAGATAAAATTAAGACTTCAGCACTATCTCCAGTTCTAGGAGATTCAACGAGAATCTTTAAGCCTTAACAGGACATAACAGTAAAAGGAACCACACAGCTGCCTCAGGACTAAAAGGACTCACGTAAAGAGAAGTTATTGCTCTCTTATGGTGAAGTACCAGAGTATCTCCTGACATATCTGAAAAATGTGGGGTATTATTTAAAGTGTGATCAGTGCTGCAAGCTGAAATGTGATCTTGTGCAGAGAGGGAGTCGAATGCTTAAAGATATTTTGGATTTTACTTGAGAGCAGCATCCTGGATTTGAGAGAGGAACGCTTGGGGCTTTCTAGGTCTCCAGTAAAACAATACATGTGTAATTTGTGGTCCCTTTCTAGTCATGTTTGTATTTAAACCCAGCAAGTTCAGCAGTTCTACTCAGTAGGTTTTGTTTGCTAATAATAGGCTAAATGACTCTCCATGGTATCTAGATAGGTATAGCTAAGCAAAATCTCCTATTGCTTTGGTCTTCAGGTACTGGATTAGAGGCCTAATGTGTCAGATTAGCCATCAACATTGGTGAATTCAACCAATCCCAGTTGACAGTTGGTGCGACCAATTTGGGAGAAAATAAACCTCACTCTATGACTTCTGGAGAACTAATGACACTGGCTGTGAATATGAGTGGCAGTCTAACCAGTGATTGGCAGATGATAAACTGTGTAAGTTCTACGCCAGGACTCTTTACTGAAGGAAATGCTTCATAAAGCATTGTGTGTTATTAACAAGCATCAGATGTCTGTTAGCTTGGTGCTAACATATGACTATAATTCCATATCCCATAGGGATTCTAGCAGAAATTATAATTTCCTCATATTTGACTCTTAAGGAAATAATCATGGTTCATCACTTCTATGTTCATAACATACTATTGTGATATGAGCAGTTTTGTTGCATTTCCAGCCAAAAAGTAATTAAAGATGCTTGAAAGTATTCACAATGAATTATTCATGAAAAGTGTTTTCAGCAGTGCCATTAGTGGTCTATAGACCAAGATATGAACCATCAGTAAGCAAGTCACAGTCATCATATATGAAGTATACTGTATGTGAAACCACTCAGTGATATTTAAATAAAAAGATCTAAAGTGAGTCCTCTCAGCACTATCCTATTCTGTCTTTGCCCATACATGCGCTCTGTTGAGGTGGAAATGATTCAAAGAAGATCTAAAAAGATCTAGGCCTTTAAGGTTTGCATAAAATTTGCATGTAAATGTTCAATTTCCAGGATCAGAGAGTGTGTTTATATCAGCTTTTCCGTGACAAAACAACTGAAATATTTTTCTGGGTTTCCTTTGGTCTGCTGTTACCCAGAGCTAATTTACAGCAGTAGTGCATGCACACTTGGTTTCAAATCACGCACAGAAACATTTAGAATTGGCTATGACCATGACCGGTTGGGTCATTAATCTATTATTTACCAAAGTTGCCTTCATCACGTAATGCGAATAAGATAAAATTGGTGTTTAAAAGTTGCTTTGTGCAGGATTTAACAACCAGCACCAAAACATCTAATCCTTCACTGAAAAATGTAATGTTTGAACTTGATTGACTTGAACACCATCTCCACACAAATCAAATATGTTAGACCAACATTTCTTTTCTTTTTTTTAATTGCTGTTACTGTTTATTTTCAATTCACTTGCTTTTGATGATTATTGTACTGATGTGGAACGGATGTGTTGTTTCTGTTCAACTTCATTTGAAACACTGTTATTGTTTTTCTGAGTTGCACCCCCTGACACACACAGACATTTACTTTAATAGCACTTCTTGAACACATTATCTGAGCCATGGCATACTATGTGCGGTCAATAGAACTGGGAACCGGTCAGGGGAGGATAGAATATTTGTTCATTATTTGAAGAGTAGAATATAAGTCTAACCAACCACACTACAGAAATGCATCCACTTTCACATATTTCTATATTGTGTACAGTGCGATGTAGAACATTCACCACAGAGAGTGTTTGGAATGCGAATTAGTTTAGAATAGCTTTACTATTTATCAAATTTCAAACAGCCCAGTGCAAATTCAAGTCCAAGCCCTAGTTGCGGAAATTGCAAACTCGAATTCACGTCAGTTTTAGTCCCGGAGTCAAGATATACAGCATTGGTTTCCTCATATTCTAGTGAAATTTTATCACTTTCTCCTTCATCTGTGATGTTGAAAGCAGACTTTCCTCTACACAGCTGGCTTTGTGCGGCTCTCAGAGTCCATGCTGGTGTTTTTGGGCACAGGATATTTTTCTGGGGTGATGAATACGTTGGTTATTTCAGGAATCCCGTGGTCTCCAGTCGAAGCACTGGAGGGGTTGGGATCTGAATGGGTCTTTGAAGTGAAGTGTGCTCTCTTGGGACCTTTAGCATGGTTCTATGCTAGGTTCACTCAGCTTTTATCCATTGAAGAGTGTACATTGTGCCACAGTTCATTATTTCTTGCACACATGTATGTAAAGATGTGGGTTACCTGGTGAAATTCTGCAGAAATTCTGCAAAAATAAACACTCAGCAGAAAACACACTTCAATGGACAAATGCTCTTTAATTGTTGGGTTTGCATGTTTTATGGCATTTAATATTAATAACAAATAGAAACTATCTACTAAAATGGCATGAAAATAACACATTTAAGATTTAATAATAAATGTAATTAAAATAAATTGAACAAATTCAACCAGCTGGGTAAAAACTTACATAAAAATGTAGCTGTCCTGGGTGGACAAATCGTTTCTAAACATTTGGCCCATTGGCTGCTGGGATAAGCTAAAATACTCCCAACACCTATATTAAGGAATAATTGATGTAGGTGTACTACTTTTTTTGGTCACAGTAAAGGCTCAAGCAATCCATTGTACTAAAGAGTCTTGTAATAATAGCCCATTCATGCCAAGCCAGAATGAAATATTTCAAAGTACATCCAAACATCCATATTTGAACTGCAGCTAGTGCCAAATCAGTTCATGTGCATCCTTAAGACTATGGGTACAATCTTTCTTCTGTCACCATCTACACATGCTATTTGGATAGGAATAGAATCTGAGTTCAGAATAGAATCTGAGGGGAGCGAGCGTGTGTGTGAGAGAGAGAGAGAGAGAGAGAGAGAGAGAGAGAGAGAGAGAGAGAGAGAAAGAATGACCCAATAAAAGCTGCTTCATGAGTGGAAACACAGCTGATTTTGGTTAAACCTTAGTAAAGCGGCACCTAAGAAAATGTATTTTTCGTTATCTACATTTCTGATATGTATATATTTCCTTTTTCTTCCATCAGCACGGGCCATTGAAACTCAATCACATTAATGACGGAATTCGTCCCTCATGGAACAAAGTTTCAAAGTCTTTTGTGCATTTTTTCTTTTGTCTAGAGTCTAGATCTCAATGGAAAACCAACTCATAGATTCAAAGCAGGCCAACATTAAACCTCATTGCTATGATAAGGTAATGACTGTATTGTAGACACTTTCATAGATTGCAGGTTATTTAGTAATGAAACTTTTCTTGAACAAATGCTGCAATGAAAAGGAAAATCTTGCTGGGACAGCACAGTTATCTTTCCTCCTCAAACACAAAACTGTCTTTTCCTTTCTTGTTGAGGGGGTGGTGAGTTTTAGCGTACACACATCCAAAGACAGCCACAAACATCAGTGTGTTTATTTTGTTAAGAGTGACAGTGTAACTTACGCGCTGGGTGTTGACCTTTGCTCGGTCTTTAGTCCTAAATGCCTGAAGCAGCAGGACTCTCACAGGATCCCTCCTTTGAGTAAAGTTCCAGCCATCGTCTCACACACGCGATGGAGTGGTTCGACAGGCCAGACTAATCAATCCAGACTAAAGTGTTCAGGTTAAATCAACATCCACAACAGAATCTGGAAAAGTTAAAGATGGCATTACTCTAGCAGGATTCCCACTGATTTAGAGGAGGGACAACATCACTCATTTTATTGATTAGATGCATTCAAGTCATACAGTTCCTTTCAAATTTGCTCATCAAATACCAATAAAGAAAATGCATTCCATCAACAAAATTACTGTTCTAGAGCTTAAAGAGTATATATATATATATTGGTCAGTTGACAGATTAAAATAATAACGTGCAGCCAGTAAAATTATATTAGTGTAAATTTCAAAAGCAAAGCATTTTCATATTAATTAATAAATGGACAAAATAAACCACATCAAAATGTACTTATTACTTCCAATAGTAAGTAATATTATTTTAATTTTGCGAACACATTGCACTGAACATGAAAAACATGATTTCCATAGGGTGAATGCAGTTTCCTTCTGTTAAAAAACAATACATCTTCAAAGGAAAACTGAGTAACCTTCTTACTTTTCAATGTTAAACAATGTAAATGAATGAAATTTAATTCCAGCTCTGTTGGTTCATTTGTCCTGAAATTTTATCCTAGGTTAAATCCCAGCTAGTAAAACCCAGCTAGTATTTTCACTTTATATAATAAAGTGGCAATTAAAGGGCATGCAACTTTTATTCTGACAGCAACAATATATCTCCTGAATATGATATCAGCTCCTTCATGATTCTAGCCTCTCACCCTCGCTCTTGCTGATGCAGCTCTTAGATTTGTTGTTGCTTTTGTTAGTTTGGTGCTTGTTGATTTAGCATTGAATCTCCTATGAGCTCTATTTTCTCCATAAATCTCGCCAATTGTTTCATTTAAAACATGCTTTTGAACAAGAAGGTTATAATCTTGGTATCTGTCATGGATGTTATGATTGGAAAATGACAGTGTGTGATCATTGTTAGATTAAAGAACCTTAACATATTACAAAAGTTGTAGGAGGAACCCTTCGATGGTTACAAAACTTTTTGAGGTTTCAAGGTTCTTCTGTGGCATCATTCAAGGACATTTTTGATACAAGTAAATTCAAAGTATTGTCTTTACAGTTTGTGGTAGATTCTAGGCCCTTCTCTTTATTTTCTCTCTAAAATTTGGATTAATATTTGATTAGTTAAATCTGCAGCAGCAGCAATTAAATGTAAAAGAAACAGCAAGTTCTGATCATTCAATTAGATTCTATATCCGAATATAGTTTTTCCTCTGTCAACAACTCATTTAGAATCAGACCACACTTTGGAGATTACTGGATACCTGCACCATGTGTGTGGGTGAATAGTTTCCCTTATCCTTCAGACTCAGTTCATATATGAAGGTGATGAAACAGCTTGTCACTTTCCTTTCTTTCTCTCCTAAGACCTGAGATATTTGGTTTCATGTTCAGTGTTTCAGCATCTCCTAATAGAAATAACACTCGAGGCATCGACCCCTATGTTCTCCTGTGCAGTTTTTCTAAAGAAACCAGGGTCTCCAGTGTAGTTGTGCTGAAGCGTAGGGGCTCTATTGGTGTTCTTTAACGCTGAGGTGATCTCAGCATCGCTGCTGTCAGTGTGGCTGCATGGAGAACGCTTCACCCTAACGAGTCGTACTCTGGGTGGTTTAACAGCTTGTGTCATTGGACTGGAAGCTGCTGAACACCTGTAAATCACTCCAGTAACAGTCTCCTTTTCTTTCTCTCTGCATCTGTATCCTGAAATGAACTCTCCAGCGTAAAGTTAGATGCCAGAGAAAGAAATAATGATGGTAATAATCGCAAAATTAATGGCTGTGGAAATATAAGGACCATCAGAACTCATTATATCATGCGATTATTTCAGGAGATATTCTGGCAGATGTTGGTGTGGAAGCATTGACTTTATAGTGGAACAAGAGAAAGCCATTTCATCGATGATTTGGCTAAATGACCAGGAGGTTTAGTCCCGTTTGACCAACAGTACAGCACAGGCTGTATCTGTTGAAATGTGGATCCCATTGTTGGAAGAAATGATTGTAGATCCAGATTTTGTAGAAAATAATTTCCGTGCTGAAACGAAGATGTGTTTCAGGGGCCAGGGGCCCAACAGCTTGACCTCTGGCCCCCAGCCCAGCACCGACGGAGGTCTGGATCTGCAATAAAAGAGTGTCAAGTTTCCCTCTGAGCTACTGCAGTCCCAGGGAGATGAGAGTAGCGCGTTAACCCCTGCTGCCTGGCAAGCAAAACCTCTTCTTGTCAGCAGACCATTCGTGAGCATGAGACGAAGATAAGATGGGGCTGCTTCCTCCAGCTCTACCGGCACCCCATTTAAAATGACATATTCGGAACTCTCCGAAGCACTGAATCATCCGTCATCAACTGTATTAAATGGAAAGGGGCTTTGTGGTGGATGAGGAACTATGAGCAGCAGACCTCAAGTTTTATAAGGCGTATGCTCCTAATGTACTGAGAGAATGCATATCAGTGAATAAAGAGGCTTACTGTGCAAGATTAGTAAGAACCACTTTGAATGGGTGGAAAGCTCAAGCAGCAATCTTAAAAGGCTCAATCGAAAAAATGTGCAGTTTAATCACAAGACGTACTCTTTAAAAGACTGGGGCAAAAGTCATAAAATTGCTTTTCCTTTTCCACTGAAAGGACTTTTGTTCGTCACTGTCTGCTTTCGGTGTTACCATCCCAGTTGTTTTTCTTTCTACCTTTGACTTCTAGTAGAAGGTCACCTTTAACACTCTGATAATACACCCTGTTCTTATGCGCAGTTTGGTGCTACCAATGTTTTTAGCTCTTTATTAAGTCATTTGCTGACATTTATAGGCCCATTCTGACCAGGAACTAGTGTTTAATCTTCGGCTTTATCAGATTTTCTTTCTCCTTTGAGGCTACGGTCAGGGTAAAAGAATTTGGCAGTGGCAGCATAAATACATAAACTGCAGTGGACTGTCCATGAGGACTCCTCCTGCTAGACCACTGTTCTCTGAATGGTGTAATGAGTCCACCTTGGGTATTTAGAGTAAGAGACAGCCTGCTGCTGTCTACAGCTGTGTGTGCCTCCTATATTCATATAAACCACTCTCTAGAGTGCATCTACCATCACACCTGAGTGCTGTATGCATGCCTGTGAAAGAGAATGTTTGTGTGAAGCAGAGATCGTCACAAGCTGATTTATGCAAGTGCATGTCTGAGTTGGGTCCCTGGAGTGTGAGTCGAGTCATTTGTCCTCAGCAGAGAGTTGTAATTTAGTCTCATTAACTACAAACATTGTGTAGTTCCAAAGTAATACTGTCAGGTTCAGCAGGGCTTCAAATAACATGCCTTTCACTGTTGAAAAAACCTTCAATCTGAAGGATTGAGTTGAGTCTGCATTGAGGTTGGCAGTTCTAATATAATTAGTTTTGTTTGTATCTATGTTTTTCTCAGACTAAACCTTTCCTACATTCTTGATTACACGTCCAGTTGCGACTCATTTAAAGGTTCATCTGTGTTGAGCCGTGAGTCAAGTCAATTTGCCTCAACTTGCTCAAGTTCGGGTCACTGTGCGGTTTTGTGTTTTCTCACTGCAGGAGAGTATTTTCCGTAATATTTCCAGATTTACAGATCAATGCTAATGGGCCAGTGTGTTTATGTGCCATGAGAGTCTGGGTACCAGCCGCTCACTTGCACGCATCTGATCCCACAAAACACATACACACACATGGAGCCATACATACCTCACCTCCATGTGTGTTTACACTGATAAAGTACACCAACATCCAGCCCAATATGTTCAAACATCTCTCTGGCCACTGATCCGTGATCCCACACGCCTGTCACCTCTTCGTTCTTTCAACCCGGCCCGAAAGTATCCATGTTTATTGAGCAAATAGCAAATGTTCCACTAACATTCACCTGATGACTCTTGATCCTCTCCTTTTCCTTGTTTTTCAAGAATTTAAAAGGACAGTTCAGCAACGAGTCAAATCGCAGGGTTTCTCTAATCCCAAACATAGTTCATCGGCTAAGGAATGTCGGTGCCCCAAGTCTGCTTCTTTTTGCACTGCAGCCACAAGGTTAAAGCAACTAACAAATATTGGAAATATCGGTTATGAATTCCACAAATTAGCATTGTGCAAACTGTATGCTTTAAAAAAGATCTTCTCATGCACTCTGTGACTTCTTAGAAACTGCTGACGGAACTCAAAATAGCAAGGCAACATGATGCATTGCAGCTTTTTTTTTTCTCAAAGAGTTGATTTTGTAGTTATCCTGGAAAAAACCCCAGTAGTTTTTATTCAAATTTACATATACTGTAATCAAACAAGACTAAGCACACTCCCTATGAAGCATGAAGTAGGTATTTTTAAGCGCTGGTGCACTCAGGATTTTTTGGCCCAATTACAAGGATTTATTTATTTATTTCAATTGCATATACAATTTCTATCCATTTTAATTACTTTATGTGCTTCATGTTTATCAGTCACAAGTAAATGAAACCATTAAGATGGCGATTCATGTAATAATACCAATAGCCCCAATGTGATTTAAGTAAACAATGGCATTTATGTATTTATCATAAATCTTTCAACAAACCTGATGTAAATCTCAAGCATTTAAACTAAATGAATCTTGCTTGCACCAAAGCTCATATGTTTTAACTGATTATTTAATTGTTTTCACTACTAACAGATTTATGCTGATTTTAAGGAATTTGAATAAATAAAAATAAATATAATTTAAATAAAAACAAATAGATCCAAATAACAAAATAATAAACTGTGCCATGAATAATTTTTCTGAGTGTGATATCCATGGCATGTCCAAAACAGCACATTAGCTAAATATTGTAAAACTGCCCAGTTCTATTTTTCTCCCATATTTAGTAACATCTCTGCCCTCCACTCAGCAGCCTGAGGTTTGATCCCTGGCCCATGCAAGCACATCACGCTGCCCCATTAAGCATTCCTGGGAAAGACTCCTGTATCAGCTTACTTCTGTAACACAATTAGACTGGAATTTGTACCAGATAAGAGAGTCTGCCAAATGATTAATGGAATGTAGGTTAAATGCCCTTTATAAATAATGCAACCATTTACTGGCAGACTATTAATGGACAAACACATCTAAGTTGGTTCAACAAATGCATCTGATTTAGGATGATGACCAAATCAGTTGTTTTTCAGAGAATATGTCCATATGAAAAGTACTGTCATGTTGTCTTGAAATGTTGACGTTTCTCAATTATTTTTTTTAAATTCCCAATATGGACAAAAGTACTGGGACAGGCCTTTTTTTCAGGGTTTGGACTGAAGGGCTCAAACTTAAAGCTTAAGCACACCAAGACATTTTGGAAAATTCCACATTTTCAACTTTGTGGACACATTTTGAGGGAGAACCTATTCTAGAATTCTAGAATTACTGTGTCCCAGTGCACAAAGCAAGGCCCATAAAGACATGGTTGGATTAGTTTGATGTGGGAGAACTTGACTGTCCCATACAGAGTCCTGACCTCAACCCCATACAACACCTTTGGAATGAACTGGAACAGAGATTTTGAGCCAGGCCTTCTCCAACATCAGTGTCTGACCCCATAAATACTCTACAGAATAAATGGAGTCTAACAGAAACTCCAAAATCTTGTGGAAAGCCTTCCAAGAAGACTGCAAAGAGGGGAAGAACTCCATATTAAAGCCTATGTGTTTGAATGCAATCCCTTTAAAGTCAATTTTAGTATGATAGTCAGGCATTCCAATACTTTTGCTGATAATGTTTTGTTAATATGTGGTTTCAGAAATTCTCACTTGTTTTTCCCAACTTCAAAGCTAAATGGTTTTGTGCTTGCTTTCAGGTTACTGGTGGGAGCTCCATTAGAAACAAATGGCCAACACCAAACAGGTGATGTGTATAAATGTCCTTTAAGCAGAAGAGCCGCAGGCCCCAGCTGCACCAAGCTCAATTTAGGTATTCCGTCTCCATCTCACGTTCCAGGGTATTATCTGTGTATGTTTATTTGTGTAAATACACTTTAAAGGGGTCGTAACTCTTTACTGTACCACTATAATTACTTCTCAATGCTTCCCTTAATCTAAGCTCACACTCATGGTTTGGACAAAGCATTTCCAGGCAGCTCTCAGTGTGAAAAGCTGCAGGGGGAGACCATCATAATGATTCATTCTTTCCTCACTCCATAGTTTACATACATTTCCACATCTGTGCTCTTGCATGTGTCGCACATCTGCATGGCACTGCATGTTCAGATGCAGCAGGGTGTGTTCAAATAATAGGATACAGCATTCAGTCTCTGCAAGCTGCTTAACCCTTGACATATCCAAAAATGTGTAACCTTCTGTTAGGCACTGTAAGGAAATACCTTCGTAGAAATAGCTAACATGAGCTAAATAAAACTGAATGAAACTTGACGTCACTAAACCCGGTTTCTGGTTAGTATACACAATAAAAAGTAAATAAATAAATACCGTTGCATTAAGATGAACAAAAAAACATTTTGTATGCTTATATATGCTTTAATTGGATTGTCAGAATCATATAATGGATTGAAAGAATCACAGAATCAAAATGAACTACTTGTTGTTGTGGCATTACAAATGACTCCATTGGTGCTTGACAACCTCCTGTGAACAATAAAAGAAGATCATTGAGAGCATGTTATACATAGCAATAAAAGTTAAAAGTCACATTAGCAAACAATTGTATGCATGATACTTGTAGGTCACAAGGTGAAAGAAGCGGTGGGGTCATTTTTGACCCTAGCGGAATTACCAGGGTTAAACCTGACTAGATAGAATTACTATATGGGATTTATCTCTAGTTAAGTTAAAATGCCTCTGTAATATGAATAAGAGCAATGGAGATTGTAGACAGTATCAGGAAGCAGTTTCAATGCATGGTTGTTTTTGGCTACTGTGCATAATTTTATTTTGTTGTTTTTGTTTGTTCCCTTTAAGGCAAGATATCTTTGACAAATGTCTCTGAACGTAAAGATAAAATGAGGCTGGGGATGACGCTTACCTCCAACCCTAAAGACAACAGCTTTGTGGTGAGTTATGTGGACAATGTATTCATTTTATATGCCTTATAAATTATCATTAGGATCCAAGGTGCATTTATGGGCCTCTTGCACTACATTTATAATTAAAGAAAAGTTTGAGTGCACATAATTCACTCAGCCCCAGACATGATATTGTGTTTGTGCAGTAGCTGTGTTATTATAGCATTACTGACTGTACTGTCAATACAGTGCCTGTCTCCTGGGACATATTTCGAGAATAACTCTGGCTCTCCTGCTTTCAGGCGTGTGGTCCTCTGTGGTCCTATGAATGTGGCAGCTCCTACTACAGTACGGGAATCTGCTCCAGAGTCAACGCCAGCTTTAAATTCTCTCGCACCATTTCTCCTGCTTTCCAAAGTAAGCACAGCACACCTGCGCATTCCGCCTGTTACAAGATTTAACTAGGAATATTCACGGCCGTGACATTTCTGTGGTATCTCCAGCTGCTCCCTTGGCCGTGATCAGTATTAAATGTCAAATTCATACATAAAACAATCTGCAATTGACAAATTGAATACAATTCTGAATCAATCTCCTTATTATGCTCCTGAAATTAGAAAACAATGTGTGTCTTCACTAGCAAACAGGTTTCAGGTGTTCTCTCTTTCTAAACCTTTACCTCATCTGCAATTAAAACACCTTTAAAGTATATTTAAACTTCAAACATTTTCTCTCAGGGTGTGAGACCTACATGGATATTGTGATCGTTCTGGATGGCTCTAATTCCATTTACCCATGGTATGAAGTTCAGGATTTTCTCATCAATATCCTGCAGAAGTTTTACATTGGGCCAGGGCAGATCCAGGTATGGATTATTCTTACACATAGATTCATGCTGAGTGGCTTGAATGATGTCATATGGATTCTTATTCCAGATTTAGGTCAAGAATGTCCCCAAAGATTAGGTATGAGATTATTTTGCGGTGTATCTGGTTTATGAGTATATGTGTTTATGTGTAGGTTGGTGTGGTGCAGTATGGGGAGAAGGTGGTGACTGAGTTCCAGCTGAATGATTTTCGCTCAGTGGAGGATGTGGTGAAAGCAGCAAGAAAAATAGAGCAGAGGGGTGGAGAAGAGACCAACACTGCACTGGGCATCAGTGTGGCGAGGTAAAACACATACACACATACACTATATGGACAAAACGTATAGAGACAGACCTGTTTTTTTAAGGTTTGGGCTAGGCCCCTTACCTCATTTGAAACATATTGAACAAAACCATCTGTCCAACTTTTGGACAATCCACCATCTGATACAGTTTGGGAGAGAACCTTTTCTATTCCAGCATGACTGTGCCCCAGTTCACAAAGTAAGGTCCATAAAGACATGGATTGATGAGTTCGATGTGGAAGAACTTGACTGGCCACACAGAGCCCTCACCTCAAACCCCTCCAACACCTATAGAATGAAATGGAATGGAGATCGTGAGCCGGACCGTGTCATCAAAGATCAGTCTGATCTCATAAATGCTCTACAGAATGACTGGACACAAATTCCCACAGAAAATCTTGTAGAAAGCCTTTCAAGAAGGGTGGATGCTGTTATTGTTGCAAAGGGGGATTAAATCCATATTAAAATCTAAGTTTTTGCATGCAGTGTCATTAAGGTCACTGTTGGTAGAACGATCCAGCATCCAAGCACAGATCTATGCAAAATATTATTATTCAATATAGCAGACGCATACAATTGCAATAAACACATGAAACATCTTTGCATTTGGATAGCCAAAGATAAGCATTTGATTATAGAGAATCAATGCATATATAAAACTTATATCAAGAAGAAGGAGACTGTTTGATTTCAGTCAAAGTAGCCCTTACTAAGTGCTGACCGAAAGGTTGTTTACACTTTAAAAATACTCCATGTTTTTTGCCCAATGTGACAAATTCAGCAGAACTTACACTGAAAAGTTTGTTTCATACAAATGGCCTTATCTCAGATATGATCAAATGCTTAAATGATTAAAAACCTGTGTAATTTGACTAGGGGTGGCACACAACTGCAGCTATATTAAATATACTGTTTGATAGATAAGCGAACACCTGCGAGACACTAACTGTCTGAAACCATATCAGTGGTTGGGATATTTTGAGCATGTGTCCTGTCTCTTCAGCTCTCAGGCCTTTAAGCAAGGAGGGAGGAGAGGAGCGAAGAAAGTCATGATCGTCATAACAGACGGAGAGTCACACGACAGCCAGGACCTGCAGAAGGTTATCGAGGACAGCGAGAATGACGGCATCACCCGATACGCCATTGCTGTGAGTCTGCTCCGCTCGTTTCTTCACTTTCCTTCATGTTTGCTCCTTTTCTTCACTGAGTAACAGTACAAAACCCTGCACAATGTTCCAGTCTAAATACAGAAGGAGCGCTTAGAACGTCAGTGAAATAAAATTTCGTCATGCACGGTTCACTGAACCACAAAAGAATTGCCTCAGTGAGATACAACTAATCCTGAGCAGTTTTGTGGTCCGTAGGCAGTGCCAATCCCAGTAACGAATGCTGTTTTAATACTCATCCTGACCTACAGAAGCCACAGTCCTCTCTCTCTCCCTGCATTAATATCCTCTTTTAGAACTCGGACATTAGGTGTAAATGACCTGTTCCAAAGCGACAGGGCTCATGTGCCCAGCATTGGTCTGGTACTCATCAAATACTCGGTCTCACACTGGGATAATGAGGTGGACAATTAGAGTCGAGGCGCAGCAACATGGGCAGGGAACCTTTTGAGGTCAGGTTTAGTTGCTGACACCAGTGGAATTTGTGACACAGGCCCATTCGTTGAGAGCTGGATGTCTAAGCTGCCTTTGGAGAAGCTGCTGTAGCGTTGGCCCTGAGGAGAAGTGAGTCATGGTGGATGGAAGGGTGCTCCAGACTGCCTAATGACTGTCAGGATGCTGTCTGACTGTTTGTCTCCAGGTGTTGGGCTACTACAATCGTCGAGGGATCAACCCAGAGGCTTTCCTTAACGAGATCAAATACATCGCAAGCGACCCGGACGACAAGCATTTCTTCAACGTGACCGACGAGGCTGCCTTGAAAGACATTGTGGATGCTCTGGGAGAGAGGATCTTCAGTTTGGAAGGTAAATGCCTTCAGGCAACCAAGCCTGCACTGTAGCCTGCATGTCCATAACACATGGGGGAAGAAAAAAAACTCAGCCTGTAAAAATTTTACGACATCTCAGCATTGTCCTACACTGTAAATCTGCTCGGAGCAGGTCTTGAGCACTCTCTCCTCACTTTGAAATATGCCTGGTGTCGTAACTCTTCCTTAAACTCGGTTGAAATGCAATGTGCTGAGCTCTAAGCCGTTGAGGGAGCCCCTTTACCTCTGTCTGTGTTCACTTTGCACTCTTTCTGGCTCTGTCCATAGGAACCAGTAAGAACGGGACAGCATTTGGCCTCCAGATGTCTCAGGCTGGTTTTTCCACACATATAGTTCAGGTAAGCATCACCAATTTGTCTTGCTGTGTCCTTGTCTATTGTCTTCTGTGTCTGTTTCACTCCCATGCCCTAACCAGGCCCACCAAACTTCAAGCCTCCATTCTCTCCGTGGATCCTGAGGTCACTGTGATATATGAGTTCCTCCTGTCTCTGTCCCTTCTAATGCAGACAGCTTTTTCCGATCTTCATTCCAAAAACATATGAATAAAAGGCCCCGCTTTCACCTCCCAGGGGAGGAATGCGGTGGTGAGCGCCGAAGAGGATGTGTTTCTCAAGAGAGCGAGAGGAAAAGTATGTCTCTCTTTTCCCCCATGCATTTTTCTCCCAGGGCTGCCGCTGATATCGGCCTGAGGGCTGTTGGCTCAGGGGCTGACACAGCTGGCTCGTCTTCCAACCGAGTCTCACTTCCACGCTCCCAACTGTACCTGAGTGTCTGGATAACTATCAGCGGCAATTCATCCAAGACTCATTCCAAACTGTACCTGAAGCATCTGTGCCTTTTCCAAGTCTCGTTCCGGCCCGGAGCACAAGTCAACTTAATCAGCGTTTAGGCCACACTCTCTGCTGATGCAACTGCTCCAATTTTCCAAGCCATCGCCACAAACGAGACTCAACCTGCCATGGGAAATATAAATATATAATCATTTGCTTTTCCTGGAAAACACAAAAAAAAAAGATAGGAAAAGTGCAGATGCTGGCTGGGATAGCTGGAAATCCCATCCGTCAGCCCCGTCGAATGCCTGGGATAGCACTTGCTCGACAAGAGTCAACCTGAGTGTTGAGAAGAGGGAGAACTCGCTGGAAAGAACATCTGAGCTTTAAAAGAAAATTGTCCACAAAATGCACAGATGGTTTTCCCTCAAGTCGGGCTCTGCCAGCTCAAACTGTGGCTGAGGTCAGACATATTCACATGTTCCACTGTGTTATGTGGTCTGCGACTCGTCACATTTGCTTACTTATTTCCCTCGTCTAATTGACAGGGAAGGTAAGTGGAGTGAGTTGTTAATCAATTTCAGCAACCTGTTGGCAAAACTTGCGATGCTTGCGCAGAGTCTGCAGATCCTGTTTTTCAGTGCGAAAACAACAAATACTTAAGTAAATCAAAATTATTTGCCAGCTCTACTTAACAAGAAACATACCTAAAAATACACTATATGGACAAATGTATTGGGACATACCAATTTTTTGGGGCACAGCTGGTAACCTAGTGGTCAGGGAGTTGGTCCTGTGATCAGAAAGTTGTGGTTATGTATTCCAAGACACTAGTGACACCTCTGAGGTACCCTGAACCTTCCCCGGGTGCTGTATTCCTAGCTGTCTTCTGCTTTACTGGGTGAATTGGTTAAATACAGAGAAGAAATGTGTGCTGTTCATGCTGTGAGCTGCAGTGTCTTCACATATGACAAATGGTCAGTTCACTTTCAGGGTTTTGTCCAGGCCCCTTACAATTGGACAATGCCATCCTTCCAACTTTTTGGACACAATGGCTGTGAAGGAGGGACCAATTCCTTATGAAAATCTATGTGTTTGAATGCAATATCATTCCTGTTTGTGTAATGGTCAGGCATCTCAAAAGTCCATAAGATATGATAACAAAGAACATTATTTAGCCCAAAGGAAATTCTTTTTTCCTATACATGCTCAATTCATCAAGAGGAACAGGAGTAAATAAAGATAAGAGTTTAAAAAGAACAGAACAGAAAATATAAATATATAGTCAATATAGTGTTTATAGTTTTAAAGCATATAAATTCTATATTTATCATGCTACTTTTCCTTTATTAGACAGAACACAAAATTTTTCCTCATGTTTAAAATAGTATTTCAAAGATAAGGAACTTCAACAGTAAACGAACTAAATTATTTATTTCATTGCGTAAATCGCAGGCCTGTGGTTTGCTTTGGTCTTCATTCCAACACTGCATATTCAAACCACTGTGATGAGGCTGGGGTCACCAGACAGTGGCCGTGACTCATTCAGTATTGGACGGATTCATTGCCTCTGTGTATCCATGAAAACAGTGGCTGGTGTTTAAATAGCCCTCGACATGAGAAGCGTGGCTCTTTTAGGGCATCGCCACTACTTCAGGCCTGGTCATTATATAGAGTTAGTTTTTTCTCCCACAAAGCGAAGGAGAATTAAAAGCCCGCTAAAATCTGTGCTGTTTTCAGTTTGCCCCGTTTCTATGGCAATAGTCTTCAACACATATACACAGCCTTACCAAGAAATATGTACTGCATGAAGTGGTAGACTTAGTGAATCACTGTAATATTGATTTAGAACCAGTTCCAACGGGTTACAAGGTATTTGTGGTGCTTTGCTATCCACAAACCACTGGAAAATGTACAGTGACCGTTTAGCTATTTCACATAAACCTGATCATGCAGCAGAGCAGCACAAAAATTATGAACTATGTTTGTGAATGTCAAGCAGGAATGATTTTCCACCCTTTCAAGGTTTCTCTCACAGCAAGAGGTTCGGTATACAGTGATGTATTGCGGAGTAACTTACTGTTTGGAAATCAAATCAAAATTTCAGCTCAATATATCTGTAAATGAGTCATTAATGCGTGATTAATTTGGCTAATTTGGCCACATCTGCAGTACTTCTTAATAAACATTAATCACTGTAATCAGTAAGAGTCCCATGATCTCATATCTAACTGGAGAACTAACAACTCAGATGAAAGATAGATGTTTTGGCTCTCACAAAGGAGTGCAAGAACACACAGTGCTCAGCCATGATTGTTGACAAATGTTGATGTTGTGGCGCACATGTCTGATCTTCCCTGCAGGATGGCATTCTGGTTGGGGCGGTGGGGGCTTATGACTGGAACGGAGCAGTCCTGAAGGAAACCAGGCATGGCAAGGTGGTTCCACCCAAGTCCTCCTATGCTCAGGAATTCCCAGAGGAGTTGAAAAACCATGGTGCATACTTGGGTAAGCAATACTCTCCCAACAGACCTGCTGACTCTGCTGTAAACAGAAACAGTAGAACCCAGTAAAAATGTTTATGGAAACTGATTTTTTGTAGGGTTTTGATAGGAAAGCAAAAGCATCATGAAGAAATCAAGAAATGTGTCAAGAATAAAGAAATCATTTTGTCACAAAGAACCATGTTTCCACCAACTTCCCTTATGAGTCATTTCTCAAATATTTCTGTCATTTTCCTTTCTCTCTGTCTCTTTTATTCCCTTTTTCTTTCTGCCCCCTGTGTTGCATATCCTTTCTTCTTCTTCTGTGGCTTTTTCCTCACTCTTCATTTGTCTCTGTCTGTCTGTTTAAAAGACCATGTGGTGGGTGTATAGAGGCTCTGTGGTTTGATGCTGCAGCTCTGTTTATAAACTCTCTCACTGCCTGTTTCGGAACTCATTTTTCTACCTCTCTGTCCATGTCTCTCTCATTTATCTCATTTAGATTTCCTCTCTTTCTCTTTCTCGCTCTCTCTTTCTCTTTCTCTCTCTCTCTGTCTCACTCTCTCTCTTTCTCTCTGTCTCACTCTCTCTCTTTTTCTCTGTCTCTCCCTCTCTGTCTCTTTTTCTCTCCCTCCCTCCCTCTCACA
>JBBMFX010000037.1:16200874-16220355 GCA_037832545.1 Rhabdalestes septentrionalis | reverse complement strand
GGTGTGTGTGTGTGTGTGTGTGTGTGTGTGTGTGTGTGTGTGTGTGTGTGTGTGTTTGTTAAAGCAACTGCCAGAGAAGGCTTCTGTAAAATCATGTACAGAGCTGGAACGAAGCTAAAGTATTTACACATGTGACCATGTTTCGCTTGACCATTCCCAGAACTGGTATTTCTAAGATTCTGTTCTAATTGCCGTAACTCTGAGCTAAAACATCCCAACTGATCCCGAAACAGCATTCCTGCCCTTTTGAACCTTGGTGAAAGTAAATCCAAAAGAGAACATTAGTTGGAATGCATCTTACGCTTCATGTTTCTCTGCAGCGATGGGGAGGAGGTGGCTTTACACAACAACATAAATGACATGTTTTACACGCTGAGATACGAGGCTGACCTGCTCTTCACAAGGTCAGTCACTGAGTTTATGTGTGAGCATGCATGTGTGGGAATTGCTCTTCAATAACAAACAGCTGGGGCGAGAAATGAAAAGCCTGCTTTGCCCCATCTCTGTTTGTCTCAGAGACTCCAGTCCACCCCGCTGGGAGCTCAAAGGTGACCTCTCCTTGGAGAAACCTGAGAACATCCATCCGCCATTCAACTTTACCTTCCAAGTGAGACAAACTGACCTGTTCCTGTATTTACATTTGACTAATTGAGTTCAAAGTAAACAGGAGTAAATAAAAGTTATTTTCCTGTCCTGTTCAGATCCAAAACCTTGGCTTCTTCCCTGTGAGAAACCTACAGCTGAATATAATGATCCCTGAAGTGACGAAAAATGGGAATCAGCTCCTGCAGATCCAGGGCTTCCATGCAGACCAGGTGAGCTCCTGCAGATCAGAATCAGAGTCAGACTTTATTGATCCCAGAGGAAAACTGCACACAGAGACAAGAACAACCTAAAACAAATAAAATAAAAACTGCAGAAATAATATACACAAAATAATCTTTATTTAATTCTATATTTCTATGTACACAAATGCTCAGGTATTATTTTTATTACAGATAAAAAGCTTAAAGTTACTGTGAGTTACTGGTAACACAAATAGTGGTTAGGTGTTTTCTCAGTTCTCAGTGTTATTGCATGTAATAGAGATAAGTAGTAAATACATAATATTGATATAAGAAGTGCTATTTTACATGGTAAACAAATAATAGGATATTGATAATGAAATTATTTAGCACCCAATAAGTAAACTGCACATGTTACTGCACACAGTAAGACTATTGCATATAATAATGAGATAATAATGTTTTAGACCTAAAAAGGAAAAGGAGTCTGGTAGCAGGGGGGCGGTTGGATGTTCAGTGCAGTAATTTATACCAAGATAAAAAACTAGGAAGAACTGCAACTAGGGAGGTCCATATTTGCAGTCCCCCAGGAAATTAATATATTTAGTTTTCTTTTCAAATGTGAACAGGAACGTGGTGATTCAGAAAGTGATTCAGCAACAACTGCTAACCAGCTATTATGTGGGAGTTGGGCCATTCTTAGTACAGCACTGACACAGGTTGTGACATGGCGGTGAGTGTGGTAGTGTTGCCAGCGTACCAGGTTCAACTCACTGAGAGGGCTGAGAGTGCTCAGCCACCTAAAAATAGAGAAGCCAAGAGAGGTGCTGTGGTGAGAAACTGACCACTGGTGAAAGGTTAGAGGAAGACGAGCACAAAATGGGACCTACAATAAATAATTTCTAATAAAGTGATAGACTATATGGCTGCTACTAGATTCCATACTTAAATACTTCTATCAAAACTGTAGTCTTAAGATGTGTTCCTATATCAGAACAACACTAAACTCTTATTCTGCCACCAGGAAAATGGGATTCATTGCATTCCACCTCAGCATGTAGCTCACAGTCGAGCATCACCAGAAGATCTGACCCGTCTATCACGGCTGGTAATACCTCTTACTCTCATCTGTATTTCTGTCTCCACAAGCAGACAATGACTCCAAAGCCCACACTAGTCTCTTTCATGATGGTGGTTTTTAAACTTTGTATCATTTTAAAAGCCTATCTTGTGATGTCACTGCTTGTGAAAAGAATTTAGCCTCCAAATGCGGCAAAGGAGCTCATACCAGGCTTGCTACACTACAGTTATCTATCATGCAGAATGTCTCACTTTATGTAATGGAAAGCAGAAACTCCACAGAAGTGGTTTATCCTTTTAAAATGTGGTCCCTGGAGTTGTATGAATGCAACTGTAAATATGGTTTATTCTTAGTAGTCCTGGTTCTTATCTTCAACCAGCTTTATTAACAAAAACCATTAAGTTGGGCAATATCTCCATATCACTGTAAGGAGGTTTTGCAATGAAACTCTCAATGTCAGAGAAACAGGGCTTTGTGTTCCAGAGGCTCACCACAAGCAGCTGTATCTGATCTGCAAATGAGAGTGTTTGTGAACACAGTAACATAGCGAAGTTTGTGTGTGTATGTGTGTGTGTGTGTGTGTGTGTGTGTGTGCAGAATTATACCAATACCCTGAGTGTGCCAGTGCAGTGCAGTGTGAACTTAACCTCTCATGGGGACGTCAGCGTGAGAATCAGCGGGTCCCTGCGTGTTGACTCTCTACATGCAGTGAGTAAATGGACTGATCCTATGTTTGACAGTCAAAAGGTTCAGATCTGTATTTTGAGATTCATTGGGGTTTTTTTGGTTTGATTTTTAATGCCATCTGCCATTTAAACTGTGTCATAGGTACATGATTAATACATCTTTATAAATTGTCCAAAACAGTATATTTATATAATATATGTATATAAAAACACTCAACCCAACAAAAAGAAACCTGATCTAAAATGTACTTACACATACACATGACTGTACATATGCATTTGGGTTAAGACCGCGTTGTTGGTCGGCCACTGAGTGCTAGTTTACAGCCACCATCTGCACTTCTGTGTGGGGTGTGGTGTTCATCTTATGGTCCGGATTTCCTAAAGCCATTAAGACCTGTCAGAACTGACAGCACATACAGAGCAAACACCGTGCAAGCAGAACAACTGTGTACTGGCAACACTGGAAAATTACAATGAGTTTACATTTGTGTGCCTATGCTGCACATCTGTTCTCTCTCTCTCCCTCTCTCCTCTCTCTTATGTCCCTGTTTCTCCTTCTGTATGTAAATATATAGACTGATGAATACATGTATACAAATGTATAGAGTGTTGCTTGGAATTGTATGAACCCTTTTAATTCCATTTTTTTAAGTAATCTGACCAAATATGTCATTGGATCTTCCTCTAAAACATGAGTCATCAAACCTCTTTCTGGAAATCTAGGTTCCCTCTAGGTTTAGCTCCAACCTGTATCTGACATGCTTCCGCTCCACCCAATCAATTACTTTCAAAAAGGGTTCTTTAGAAGAGCAGTTATGCAAATTCTGGTGAGATTTGTCAGGAAGGCAGATCTCTAGAACCAGGGTTGGAGACCCAGTCATAAGAGTAAATAAGTAGAGCCTAGTAAAGCAAATAATTATATATATTTTTGTTATTAAATATTTTTGCTGGCTAAACACAAACAACCAAAATGGTCCGTTTGTTGTGGTGGGCAGTTAGGGTCAGGAGTTTAATCATCTACAGTCCAGTATGGGAGATCTTGCCTTATTTAAGAAACATGTGTCTTCACTATCAAGGTCTGGTTCTCACCACAAAGGAGTACCTGCTACACCTCCCTCAAGAAGAAAAACATCTGTCCATGCTCATTGTGATGGAAGAGGTTACAAAACAATTTCTGAAGAGTTTAAATTGCTCCATCCACCGTCCAACAGATCATAAAGTCAATCCAAGAAGAAAGAAAAGAATAGTCGCAAAAGACCCCAGAGTAACATCTAAGGTTCTGCAGGTCTTGCCAACACTGGCTGTTGTCAGTGTTCATGAGTCCACCATCAATCAAACACTGAACAATAGTGTGTATGGAATGGTAACAGGGAGGAAGCCACTGTTGATCAAAAAGGACATTGCTCACGGTTTAAAATTTCCTGAAGACCAGGGCCAGAACGCTACAGAGAAAATGGCAAAAATAGATTTTCAAGGCTTGAAAGAGAACATTTTGTTCAGCAAAAAACAAACATTATGTTCCAGCATATAAACCTCATCCGAGCTGTGAAGCATGGTAGCAGTGCACTGTTAATCCGTTTATACATGAAAGTCTCCCGTCATCAATGAATCAAAGTACTCCAATGGGAAATAGGGCTGCATTCTCCAAATGGTAGTTAATCTGTTTTTCTGCTAAATTTAAAGTTAAGATCCCGATCCCTTGTCCACCATGCAGCCTTCTCAGTGTTGTGACGACACTTACATGGTTGCGGTAGGTGTGTTGTACTGGTACAGCCGTACTGCTGGAGTTTTTGTTGACATTAGTTAAGTTGGATTTATTTATTGAGTTCATTATCATACACAAAGGTCATTCATAAAAACGATAAAGGAATAGCATAAAAACACTAAGCTTACAAAAAGTAGAAAGTAAAATAATAAATACAAGTAAGAAAAGTGTAATGGAAGTACCGCTGTTTAAAAGAAGGCGGAGACAATAGTCCATTTGTTGCTGCAGTGTATGTTAGTCATCCTCTGACCTTTCAATGTTTAAAAGCTCCAGCAATTCCTGCTCACTGGTGGTTTTGTGGGGTTCTGACCATAAATAGGGTAATAAGGTGATGCACAGCTATCACTTACCTACAGTATTTAAACTAAAGTATTGGGACAGACCTGTTCTCCAGGGAATCGGCCCCTTGCTTCCAGTGAAGGGCAATCTTAACCCAACAGCACACCAAGACATTCTGGACAATGCCATGCTTCCAAATTTGTGGACCCAGTTTGGGGAAGAACATTTTCTATTCCAGCATGACTGTCCCATTCCACCCTTTTGGAATTCCTTCCAAGAAGAGTGGAAGCTGTTATACCTGCAGAGAGGGCCCAACACCATATTAAAGTCTATGGAAAGGAATGCAATGTCATTTGTCCATATATTGTATGTAATATATAGTCCTGAAAAACTGAACTGAAAAAACTAGAAACAGAAAAGGCTGTTTCTAGTTTTTATCCACACTGTAGACACTGAACATACAAAATATACAATTATTCTGACACACAGATATGATATTTTGTATCTGACAGACATAAAACCCTGTAAAACTTCATCACTAATCTATATATAATCTGTATATATAGTTTCTCATGCTGGTGAGTGTGTGGCAGAGAACTGACTATGATTTTCCTCTCATGTTCAGCTGAATTTTAAAACGCTGGAGGTGGTGACGACAGCCTCTGTGGAGCTGAGCCCAGACAGCCCCATGTTCCTCCATGAAGAGAGGCCTGTCAGACACGTGAGTCACTCTCGCGACGAGTCCACGCGGACGGGAAGCCGCACATTACCTCACACCGGCTGAGGCCATGCACTGCATAAACAGGCTGATGTAGGGCAGATCTGAATAAATCAGCGAATTTGTTACGACACAGTCAGTTCAAGTAATTTTTTGATTTGGAAATTGGATTTGGAACTTTCATGGAGCATTCAAATACTTTTAGCTCATGGAGTCAATTTATGTTTTACTTTGATAAGGCTAGTTTTAAGATGAATTGTCAGCTGAAAAATGGCTATCCTGTTTCTAACCTATATACTATTTTGAATCTGATATAGATTTTTTTAAAATACAAAACCTCACCAATCTAAGACAAAGTTTGGACATAGATCTGTGTAATTCAGCATAATTACTTACAGCATGAAACTATTTATATCATGCACATGAATGCAATGACCACAGTCACGCAACGCTGAAACTTTGCCCAGATAGTGTATTTCAGCCTTATTTGCTTACTGTGTGGAGTTGAAACTAGTAACATCATGCACATTAATGCAAAGGCCACAGGCAAACTACACTGAAACTATGCCCAGATGGTTTAACCCAACATACCCACTTATGTAAACTCACGCAATTCACATAGTAACGCTTACCAGACAGGGTCCTTCTGTTTGGAAGTGAGTGGGTGTTCAGTGTAGCTTAGGTCCACAGCTGAAACAGACGAAGCTTTTCAGTGTACTCCAGCAGTCTGGAGCCATAGGACCGAAAGGACCAGCAGACCACCAGACTACCCTTCACTCATACAATGAGCTCTGCTGCCATCTATGGACTCGTGAGCAGTAAACAACACCTACTGACATCAGCAAAAGTTTTTCTTCTCACAATAAAAGTGGTCTTAGAGAAACTAAAGACCTAATTGATTTAACAATGTTTTATCTTCATTTATTGCCATATTAGACCAAGATGGATTTTTATTAAAGTTTATTGTGTGTTCTCAAGTGAACAGAAGCAGTTTGTTTAAAATCTTCTTTTTCTGATTTTTTTGACAGATAATTCTGGAAATTAGGAAGGAGGAAGATTATCGTATACCCATCTGGATTATTATTGGGAGTACACTTGGGGGGCTGTTGCTGCTCTCTCTCCTAATTCTGGCTCTCTGGAAGGTAGGAGCACTTACTATATAAAAGATACTAGGAGTCCCCATTTTCCCCCCACATTTACGCTACCAGGCAAAAGTTTGGACACAATATTTTCTACATTGTAGGTTAATACTGAAAACAAATACATAAAAAAGAGAATATGTTCTGAAACAAAGTAATGGTGGACTGTTGTTTAGTTTTACTTAAGTGGTTCTTGACATAATGTGTTGTAGAACTGTAGTGGAACCAGATCACTAACTGTGTAACAAACCCAACCATGAAAACTGATGATCCAAACACACTAAGAAGGCAAGAAATGCCATTAATGAACTCTTTGAACGAAGAACACCTGTTTAATAAAGAACATTCCAGGTCGGTTCCGGATTTATCTGAATCTGATTTTTTTTTAAAGGCCCAGAGGTGTCATCAGAGTAATATATGATGTTTTTTATAATAATCTGCAATGTAGCCAGTAATAAAAACAAAGGAAATTGTTGATTGAGAAGGTGTACCCAAACAATTGACTAGTAGTGTATATGTATATGTAATATTCTTTAACCTACCTTTTACCATATGCATACTGATTAGTTATTTTAGTTACATTGAACATGGAAATAACAGGAATATATTTGCTACATGAATAATACTGAATTGACATGTGATATTGCACGTGGAATGTACATTTTTTCCAGGGAGCTTGTATACTTGTAAAATGAACCTCAAATGTATTCACACGTAGGAGCCTATAAGGTTGATGCATTCAGGTTTGCACTAGTATGACAGACAATATCCTCAGTATGTTCCACTACTGGTGTTCAGTATTGTGCTGCAAGTCAAGTGTTCACCTAAGTGTTTATTTGATCATTTTAAGCGTTTTTCCAAAGGTTTTGTGTTGGGAGTTTGAGAGTGGTGTGATGGGAGGTCCACTGAATTCTGACGCTCTTTCTGCGTTTCCCTCAGCTTGGTTTCTTCCAGAGGCAGAAGCACAGAGAGGAGGCAGAAAACGAGGCCAATGGGAAGGTGGCAGAAGAGCGATAACGCAGGCTGCCCATGGGGTTCAACCTGGCCCAGCTCTCAGGGATCCTCCCACAGTAACACTACATGTCTCTGGAACAGAGAGAGAGAGAGAGATGGAGGGTGAGTGAGTAGCAGTAAGAGACAGAGAGAGAGGGAGATAGAAATGTTAGACTAAAATAAGAGTGGCAGACAAAAAGATGGAAAAGTGAAAGTCAGTGACCAAGTGAAGAGAGACCTACAGGAGAAACAGGAGATGGATAAAGAGAAATGAAAAGGAATGGACAATATGCTCTGTGCACTGGATGATCTGTTGCTCAATCATAAACACTGCATTGCCCTTCATCTGGCCTGCACTGCTTACTGAGCCGAACCCATGGATCACGGACAGGTTTCCACTCACCATCATTGATCACACCCTCCGGAGGCTCGAGTGCTTCACACAGAAACCATAGAAAATAAAGAAAAAGACATAGGGGAGACTGACCAAAACATAGACTTTTGGGAAATCCATTTAAGAAAGACTTCTGGGAACAGGAGTTTTAACATGGGATCTGATTCATCACATCTGATTGTCTGCCAAATTGAATGTCATATTTTCAAATAAATATACAAGAGAAACCTCAAAGGGCTGTGACTGTCCACAACAGCCATGTTTCGTGGTGCTTTTCCTCCAAAAGTAGGACATTTTAGAAAAAAGTAAGGAACGGGAGAGCAAGGGTCCGCACAAGAGCGGGCTTGTTTGTTTCAATGACGTCGACAAATGTAATTTGTAACATTAGGCACTGGTGTAACTAGCTCTGTGTTTTTTTGCAGTGTTTATAATTTATTGTTATGAAAATAGTGTTTTGGATGTTTTTGCCCACAGTGTTTAGGTAGAATGTAATCCTGTGGTATTCTGAAATCATAGAACATCCACATTGGGTATTTTGGTCCTTTAGAAGTTTTATTCCCTACTCTTTCAGAGAATTATTGATTTTCAGATTACATTTTCTTAATTATTTTGATGCACTTTTTTGATATTGTTGAAATGCAAACTTGAAAACTGTAAATAACTTTTTTTTATATACAAATATCTTTTTTTATAATCCAAGATGAAAATTGTATGATATTGCTTCCACAAGGATTATGGCATTACTATGTAGCTCTTCCCTAGTTTCCTTCTTTTCATCATCCCATATGCTCAGCACCTCAACAAATAGCCTTTGAGAAAGGGTATGCTTATTGTACAGTACTGTTTCAACTAGGCTCTGTTTCTCCATCTGTGCTGTTTATGTCTGATAAAAATGTCCAGAATAGTGCCAAATGTTGAGAAGTTCCTTAAGATGGTCATTGTTTATAATGTTTAAAGGGAAACCTGGGATATAGATGGAGAATTTAAATTGTATTATGCTTTTTATCTATTAAGGTGTATGTCAAAAATTTAGGACAAGCGGATATTTGTATAAAACTGAATAAAATAAATGACCATTTTATCAGTGAGTCAAAACCTGTTTCTTTCTGACTGTCTATATTTGTCGTACCTCAGTATCTTTCACCACTAGGTACAATATTAAGAAAACACACATCAGCATAATGAGCTTTTTTAAATAATTGTTCCGTCATGAACCACGGATGAATTTACATAAAGGTTTCATTAATAAAAACTTAATTAAGCCGATGAAATCAAGCCAAATGTTAATATTTTGTTTAAAATATCACCTGACACAAACACCATCGAAGTCATGGCAGCACAATCATATATATTTTAATTTAAAAATTGTATTCGTCTTGAGATAAATTGTGGTCGCACCACATGACATTTTTTATGTTTCGTCCATTTATTTTTTGTCCATTTTGTGTCCCAATACTTTTGTCCATACAGCATTATTACTGCACGCGGCATGACCATGGCACATAATAATGAAAATATTTCTCGTGATGGTAATAATTTCGAATATTATATTTTTCGGCTTTCACTACTGAAATTATATTTCGCCCAAAATATGATTGTCAACAAGAGAGTTTTATTATCCAACCTGGACGGCGAATTATAAAGTGAATGGCGCCAATCACTATACAGCCAATCATCATCACTGAGTGATGTACTTCTCGACCAATTAGAACAGCCTTTATTGCCAAGCATGGAAAGCTTGGTTTCCATGGTGACGTGTTACAACAAATGAAGCTGGATGCTGTGTTGGTGTTTGTTGGTCTTCTCTTGGTTTTGACTGCACAAACCCATCGAGGGAGGCGCCAGCAGCTTGTTAAAAATGGTAAATATTGAGTCGAGAAAGGGGATGTTAGCCTTTACAATTTCAGCTTGCCGTTCACAGCAGTCCCTCTTAGCCTGCATGCTAACGACGCTAACTACATTTCTAACAAAGCTCTCTCAACTACAAACTCTAACAAAGCTCTCTAAATTACCATCTCTAACAAAGCTCTCTAAAGTACCATCTCTAAGGAAGCTCTCTAAACCACCACCTCTAACAAAGCTCTCTAAACTACCATCTCCAACAACGCTCTCTAAACTACCATCTCTAACAAAACTACCACCATCACAAACAAAGCTTTCCACACTACAAACTACCATATCTAACAAATTTTTCTAAACCACCATAAACACCATCTCTAACAAAGCTTTATTAACTTTCGTTGTTGCTGCAGTAGTGAAACCCTTTATGACATTTCTATGAATTTTTTCTTGATATCTTGGTATTTTTTGTTCATTTTGGAACTGTGATATCTATTAAGTTGTTCAGTAGTTTCAGCATGTACATTATAAGTATTGGGACACCTGACCATTGCAATAACAGGGACTTTAATGACATGCATGCAAACACAAAGAGTTGGTTCCCCAATTTGCAGCTATATCAGCTTCCACTCTTCTTAAATCAGTATAGTGTAAAGGCTTTCCACAAAATTATGGAGTGTTTCTGGGGGAATTTGTGCCCATTTATGACACCAATGTTGGTCAAGAAGGCCTGGTTCGCAATGTCTGTAGCAGATAATTCCAAAGGTGTTGGATGGGTTTGAGATCAGAGCTCTGTGCGGGTCAGTCAAGTTCTTCCACACAAGGTTCTTCCTCAAACTGTGTCCATAAAGTTGGAAGCATGGCGTTGTCCAAATTGACTTGGTATCCTGAAGCATTTATATTGCCCTTAACTTGAAGTAACTTGCCTGGCCCAAAACTTAAAAAAACAGGTCTGTCCCAATACATTTGGCCATGCAGTGTATATTCTAATCATTCTCACAGTCATGAATCCTTTTCTGTTCAGAATTTAACAAATTTAGAGAGAAAATAGGACGGCGATCTATCCTCGGCATAAAATACGCACAACACACTGGCTGGAATGTTTTCCGTTCTAGTGTGTGATTGAAGTGTTTCTGGAAAAAGCAATGCTGTTGGACCTTGCGAGTTTGGTTGCTGTGTTTACTCCGATTCTGAATTTCAGGCTTCTATGAGTCAGAGGCGCAACATGTCACAAGGCCATCACCAGAGGATGGTGATGGAAAGCCGGCGGATGGAGGAGCAGCGTGAGGATCAGGCCAGGCAGGTCACCAGAGACCTGCAGATGCAAGCCAACCTGAAATGTGAAGAGAGATTTGAGAGAAAAAGACAACTGCGCAAGATGCAAGATGAAGAGTATGAAAGACAAATGGAGGAAGCTTACGTGCAGGTTAAGATAGCCACATGATATCAGCTTGCAGTTGTTTGCATTTTTTCCTTATTTTAAATAATCTCGTCCTTTTTTTCTGCAGGCGGAGCAAGACCGAATATATAAGGAGAGGCAGCTGGAGCAGGAAGAGAGAATGGCTAAAGAACTGGCTCGTATCACGTACGAGAAAATGCGAGATGAAAAAATGAGACAGTACATCAAAGAAAACAGGTGTCTAGTTGCTTTACAGCAAACACTGTTGTCCATAATTTGTGATATCCCCATTTACGTTTTTTAACAGTAGTTAAATAATTTCAGTATTGAACTTCGTGAACTGGAGACAAAGCTGAAGTTGGCTTACTTAAACAGAGAGAGGGCAGCGCAGGTAGCTGAGAAAGAGGCCATGAGGTACGAGGTCATGGTGAGTGCCTTGTAAACTATATCATCCCTACCTAAAGCTGAATGTTGAAAAAGTATTTATACCTTATCTGTTAAGGGGTAAACACTTTGTTTTTGGTGGGATTTCAGAAGGAGGAAGCTGACATTGCCCGTAAACTGAAGAGTGAGCATGAACAAGCAGCTGTGGAGAAAGAGAAGCAGGAACAGAAGCGCTATGAGGAGCTGGTGCGCTACCAGCAGGAGCTGGAACAGCAGCTGGAGGAGAAGGAGCGAAAGAGGCAGGAAGCCTACGAGGAGTTCCTCAAGGAGAAACTCATAGTGGATGAAATTGTACGAAAGATCTATGAAGAGGATCAGATGTGAGATATAACAATTCTTTTAAACTTAAATATGTATATACTAATTTATATATATATAAAATATACTGTACTATACTAATTTCACACAGACCAATCGAACTAATTCCAATACATTTACATTTACATATTTAGCTGACCAATAGAAATGGAAATGTTATTACTTCCAGATATAGGGATGGCTACATATACATTTGTAATGTTGGCTTATACTGCAGCAGCCCTGGATACTGAATAGGGAACAGAGAAAAGTGTTTGGAAATCTAAGCTCACTAAGATTAAATATCTTCATGAAAATGCCTTGCCTGGGCTTAAAAGACTTCGCCTCATTTTCAGGGAGCGCCAGCTCCGGCTTGAGAAAGTCACAGCCACACAAAGATACATCGAGGAGTTCAAGAGGCAGCAAGCTGACTGGAGGCGCATGGAGCGGGAGAGGATGGAGGAGGAGAACAGGAGAATTCTGGAGTTTGCAAAGTACCAGCAGAGGAAGGAAGAGGACAGGATGGCCAGTGCTAGAAAGAGAGAGAAAGCTAAAGATAACCTTCACAAGATGGTAGGTGGTGAAAGACTGGCTACTTTGAGCAATAAACTTGACATGTGCGCTACTGAATTAAAGGCAAATAAACCTGAGTGAAAGGACTATAAAGGAGATATGAATGCCTTTGCCTCCCTTTTTGTTGGTTTAGCTTAGCGAGAAGATAGAAATGGAACGGCAGCAGCGTGAGGAGATAGAGCGTGTCCGGGAGGAGCTCTACTTGGAGGAGCAGGCAGAGGCTGTCAGACAGAAAGAAATTGTAAGTATACTAACATTGCATTGATTAAGGACAAATCCTGCAGTAAAAAAAAAGCACGAGATGTTGTATTTCTCTTTTAAAAATATGATTTCCAAAGTTAATGACATTTTAAGACTTCTTTCTCCTCAGTTTAAAAATATTTCCCCAAAATTTCCATAAAATATCCTTTAGTATAAAATAAAATAACTCTTTCCTGTCTCCCAGGAAGAAATGGAGCGGAGGATCCGGCAGAGGCTGGAGATGCAGCAGACGTGTCGGGAGCAGTTGGCCTTCAAGCAGCTGCGACAGCAGGCTGAAAAGGAGGAAGAAGAGGCGTTCAGACAGATAATGATGGCTAAGTTTGCAGAAGATGACCGGATTGAGCAGATGAATGCGCAAAAGCGGCGCATGAAACAGCAGGAGCACAAACGTGCTGTGGAGAAGCTGATTGAGGAGAGGAGGCAACAATACCTGGCTGACAAGGTGAGACTCCGATCACTGAAAGTTTAGGCTGCTTCCATTGCTTCTGAAGCCTTACTAAATTGCAGTCGTGGGTAATTGTTTTTGTTCTAAAAAGATTACTGTCATTTTGGTTGGGTTTCAACTGTCTAAAAAGGCAGTGTTTCATTTTGATTTGGTGGTTTTATTGTAAGGGTGGTTGACTTGGCCAAAATACAACATCACGACATCCCCACAATAACTGAAATGACACCACAGGTCACAGGTCGACTCTGACTTAATTGTTGAGTGTTGGAGTATCTGAAATCAAACGTTGTTTTGGCCGTAGCCTGCTGGCCCAAGGTAACGTTACAAAGACAGCAGATGTTGAAATTATTTGACTCTTTGAAAATAAAGAGTCAAAATCAAACGACTTTGTTAAAGTGAGTTGGAATCAAACGTGTTCAGTGGTTCTGTTGCTGAGCCACTGTCTAATTTTTTATTTTATTTTTTTTTTGTATTTCCTGATCCTGATTTAGTAGTGTTTCAGAAACATGCTTCCATGAAACTACTTGATTCTACAGTTCTAAATAGTGAAAAGAAAAATTAACTCATAAAATAAGATTATGGCATGATGGTTGAAATCATGTCAGCTATGCATGTTATTCTAAACAGATGACAATAGCCATGATTGTGGAAGTATCCATGATACTAAGAAAAGTAATTTCTATCATTCCACAATAATAGTCATATTGCCTACCATTATTGTGTTGATATTAAATTTGATTAAGAATTAAGGAGTTTAATAAATTCAATAAACTCAATTCAATCTAGGAACGTGAAGCCGAAGAGAGAGCGATGGAGCAGGAGAAAGAAGCCCAGCGACGACAGATCATTGAGGAAGAGAGACAGAAGCTACTTAAAGAACATGCTACAAAACTCCTTGGCTACCTACCAAAGGTTAAAAAAAATGCTTCT
This sequence comes from Rhabdalestes septentrionalis, assembly GCA_037832545.1. NCBI lineage: Eukaryota > Metazoa > Chordata > Actinopteri > Characiformes > Alestidae > Rhabdalestes > Rhabdalestes septentrionalis. The sequence goes on along the minus strand of JBBMFX010000037.1, from coordinate 16,206,324 downwards.
CTGCGGGAGAATTTTAATTTTAATGCAATTCAAGTTTCTAACATGTATTGAATGATTATACCATGTTTTTGTTAGGGCATTTTCAGGGATGATGACTTGGACCACTTTGATGAAGATTTCAAAAGCAATTTCAGGAAACGTCAGGCTGATATATTCTCAGAGGAGGGCTGGGGCGAAGATGAACCATAACACCTCCACTCAGGACCACTAGATGGCATGTGTTCTCAGTACAGATTATTTTGTCTTTGCATTGCATTATCAAACCACGAAATTATTCAAATGTATTTGATCTCTTTTTCAAAACTCAGTCATTTAAACATTCCATAAGTTTAAATGCATAATAGTAAATGTTTTAAATGAATTTAAACATGAAAGTCCATCGTGCAGAGCACATACTTTTTAAATAGTTTTTAAAATGCATTTGTTTCATTATTTTGAGTCAGTCTTTAATAAAAACCTATACAATGTTTTGAAGTCATTCACTTCATCATGTTTTAATCAGTGTATCTCACTACAGCATGGACTGCACTGCAGCAAGATCATTGAAATTGTTGAGCACAGGCAAATTGTGAGTAAAACAATGACTTTTGGGAGGCGCTTACCACACCAAACACAGCCTGCTGTTTTTAAGATACTCTGACACAATTATCTAGCAGTCACAGTTTGGCCCTCATCAAAGTCATTCATTGTCTTCAAGAACTGACTGGTCATTTGAAGCCTAACATATCCCATTCTTTGACCGGTGCTATTGTAACGAGTCAGTTACTCATAGTCTATGAGTGGTTTTAAAGCTGTGCCTTACCAGTGTAGATGTGTAAAAGAAAAGTCATGTTCTGAATCCTCCAAAAGTGAACTTGACTCACCTGTTTAGGGAGCAGAAGGCTGTTCATGGTCATCAACTGGGCCTAATCAAAAGTGACTGCTTGTGTGCAGCTGAGCCTCTGAGCGTTCCATCAGCTGTCAGTCATTCACAGCTTCGCACAGCCTGTACCATTTCCATTAGATTTGGTTTTCTCCTTGAATATCTGTGTTGATTCTGTTAAATCAAGTCAAGCCCTGCCTTCTACCCTGCCATTCCTGTAGATATACACTCCCGCAAACACGGCTTTATCCTCTGTTATCTCAAAGACTTCCAACAACTTTTCATTTTGTCTGCATCATTAAATGATTAATATCAAAAGAAACTAACTGTGGTTTACACAGAAAGTACCAACATTGAGAAACTTCACTCAGTCTCAATCGATCGCAACTGTGGTATCCGGTGTCTGCCAAACAGTATCTGAATATATCTAAGTCAACGTGAACATTTTCATCTCTGATATATACACATACAGTGAGACAAAACATACTTTACAGAGTACAAAGGCACAGAGAAGATCGATATGAACAAACAATAAATATAAACTCTAAGCTAGGAGTAAAATAAAAATGTGCAGTTTGGCACAAGGGTGTGTAATGTGGTACAAGGTCATTTTTAACATCCAAAAAAAACGTTTTTTTGTGCAACCGTTGCATTCAAGTGCAACAATAATTGTGTACTTTAAATGGGCAAAAGATTGGCAACAGTTCAAAATGAATAAATATACCTCCAGTCTATGAAAAATACAGACACACTGAAACAGTGTCCATAGATGTGTTTTTGCATGTTGCTGCATATGTATTATAAAAGAAGGGATTTGAATAATGCAAGGAGGAAGTTGAGTATTCGGATGACTTGTGGCCCGTCGATACTGTTTTCCAGATGGGAGCAGTGTAAAAAATCCCACACGATGCAGGAGGCCATTCTGATGTGTCATTTGTGGAAGTGATAATGTTTTCAGCTGTTTTAATAATCCAAAGTGCCAGACAGATGCAGCTACTCGGGATGCTTTCTATGGTGCCCCTGTAGAAAACTGAGTTGGAGGGGGGAGGAAAGTTTGTCCGTTTCAGTTGTGAAGACACTTCTGTGTCTTTTTGGTGAGGAAGGAGATGCTAGTGGTCCATGTAAGGTTGCAAGACCACCAGCAGCAGAAACCTGGTGTTCTTTATTGTCTCTATAATAGAGCTGTTGATGTGTGGTATGTGGTCTGAGCAGGTTTTTCTGAAGTTATAGTTACTTCTGAAATAGTCCAGTATAAGTTGTCAATTTTTTTCTTTAGGTTTACAACTGTTTTACTATGGTTGCAAATGCAACATTGGATGTGTGAGTTTACAGTTTGCTGTACTGCAAATAAATAAATCGTAATATATTTGTAGTTTAGGGCTGAACTCTGGTTCCCCTGGTTCACCACCACAATAAAGAACGCCACATAAAACCTCTCTGGATTCTTGGAATAGTGCAAATGTGTAATACGTCAATAAATTAAACAAAAACATGAACATTTGATAGATTTCAGGTGACACAGTTTTCATTCTCTGTATTTTCCCAGATGTAAACCACAGTTATTTTCCAATTTTCCTGGAATAAAATGTTCATTATCATAAGCCACATTAGATCATTGTGTATACTGTAAACCTACGTCATTCCATAATGAGAAAAATTCTCCACTCTCCATTATGTGCCCCACATACAAAATTCTGAAAAAAATGTCTATGGTTCAAACACTTGATCTATTAATGTTTAATCTATAAAGGCATTCCCAGTGTATGACGACTCATACCTAAAGTCAGCAACAGGAAAACTAGTCATTATTGTGGTAAAAATGTAATATGACTCTACTGATCAAATGTAAAAGGTATTCTTCTTACCACAAACAGAAAAACAGCCCTAAACAAGTGACAGAAACAAGGCCTACAAACCTATGGGAAGCTATAAGGCCTGATGTTGCTTTTTTCTTTGTGTTCGCTGAAAAGCATTATAAGTCAAGCCCAGTTCGCAAAGAATCCAGACCTGTTTGTGTCATTAAAACATACACGATAAAACGTGATGCTAGAGTGAGGAAGTCCTCCTGAGCGCTTCCTGGGCCGTGAAAAGGTCACGAGCGAAAGCCCTCTGGGGTCAGTCAGTCCGGTGCGGGGCAGGTATAGAGGGCAGGAGCGTGTGTATGCATGCCAGATGCATGCATGCGGAATGCTGACGCACAAGTTCATGCCCCAGCACACATGGACATAAGCTTCTACAAGCTCTGAGAGCATTTTCAGCCAGGCATGAGTTTACACAGAACATTGATTGTACTTAAACCATTTTCCTCAAAATATAAAGAGATTCATAATAGATTAATCAAATTGTTTGAAAAAACCCCCAACATAAATACCAGCAGTACTAAAAGTAACTATTTTAGCTGAATATACCAAAATACAAATTATTTGTACTAAATATCTGCTGTACAGTTTAACCGTACTAACCCAGTCATTTTATCTCAATATATTAAAATATATATGTTTTTCATCAAAAGCACTTGGAGCTGTATTTATTTGTTTCTCATGTTTTAATGAACACAAACTCAGGGTCATTTTACACTATTTTATTCAATATTACATTATATCTATATTGGGGAAACACCTCTTAATTCAGGGTTTAGGTTAGGTCCCTTACATCCAGTGAAAAGCAATTTGAATGCTTCAGCATATCAAGGCACTTTGGACAATGCCATGCTTCAAACTTTGTGGTCACAGATTGGGGAAGAACCTTTTCTATTGCAGCATGACTGTGATCCAGGGCATCCAACAGCTTTTGGGATGAACTCGTGTGGAGATTGCGAGACAGGCCTTCTCCAACATCAGTGCCTGACTTATAAATGCTCTACATAATGAACGGGCACAAATTCCCACAGAAACTCTCCACAGTCCCTTTGGAAAGATTAGAGGTGTTACAGCTACAAAAAGGGGGACCAACTCTATTTTATCGTCTATGTGTTTGAACGCAATGTCCCTGTTGGTGCAATGGCCAGGTGTCCCAATACTTTGGTCCATATAGTGTTTTTTTTGTTATGGTGTTATTCATGTTGAATACTTCAGCACAGGTTATTGCTATTAGGTTAACTGGAAGAATATTGTACATTTCAAAAGGTCAGCAAGAGAAAGCCAGCAGTGAGGGTGTGAACTCTCGTCAAGAGTCTGAACCATGCCAGAACATGCCAGAAGTTGACTCAGATTGTATTCAGCTGTTCTTAGTCAAACCATTAATTAGTGTTGACTCCCCATTTCCAAGGGTTTTTTTGTAAAATGTTTTTTTTTTCTGCTCAATGGCTGATGGCTTCAAAATTGGAAGTACCACCAAGCTCACTGAACACTGAACTAATTCAAACTGACAATCTCCATGGTAGACCATGGCAGACCTCATGATACCTGTAGGAATGACCGTGAGGTACCTTGTGTATGTGTGTCTAATAAAACATGCTTAGAGCGTATCAAAACCTCACCTATACAGTATGTACAAACCCCATGTACATATTTTGATTAAATAGTAAATTAAACGTTAATTTATTTAGCACATTATCATACACCAAAGGTCCCTCAGTGTGTTTTACAGAACTAGAATACAAGAAAACATAGTATTATTAATGGAAGACATTAAAAAATTAAAAAATAACATAAAAGGAAATTGAGAGTGCAATAGAAGTACAAATTACAGAATATTAGTGTAGTTTTTAGCAGCTTTTTAAAGCTCAGGTTGGTGCAGATCTGATACTGAATGGAAGTGTGTTCCAGTAGAGAACTGCATAGTGACTGAACACAATTTGACCAGGTTCAGTTTCAGATCTCGCCGCCAACGGAGCAGCTCTTGCAGATCTAAGAGACCTACCAGTAATACATGCTTCAAACATTTCAGAGATGTATACTCTCTTTTATTGGTTTTAGTTAGAACTTTGGCAGCAGCAGTTTAACACATACTAACATGATAAAGCACTGATGGGCTGAGAATTATCTACTCAAACAATGGCAGTTAGTGAAGTGTTGTATTGGTTTCTATTTATCAGTGGCTGGTTTAAAGCTCATACTAAATGTTTTCCACACTCTACAATATCCGACCAATGGCACCACCACCCTGAGCAATGTACAGACCCTAAGACTGGGATTGAGAACCTCTTGCATAGATGATGCATAAGCAGTTGTGCAACAGATAGACCATACTCATTAATTATGTATCTAGTTAACATGTGTGGGTACAAGGGATATATACCCAACTGAGTGTATGTAGACTGATTCACATATATATTTGTCTCACAAAGCCAAATGTTGAGGAAACTAAGGATTACCTAGATTAATCTCATGAATTAAGTCTGGATATTAAAGAATCAGGACAGTCACACGAGTTTCATTAAAGAAAACCTCCGCCAGCCAAACCCTAAACCCAATATAATACAATTGTATGAGTGTAAATAGTAAAATAAAATAACATTACTGCCATGGAAACAAAAATATAAATAACATATAAAAAAATTCACACATACTAAGGAATACATGAACCAGAAACCATTACACTAAACACTGGAAACCAACTAAACTGAACGAATAAGACATTGTAATAA
>JBBMFX010000037.1:16177550-16193444 GCA_037832545.1 Rhabdalestes septentrionalis | reverse complement strand
ACACACACACACACACTAATAAATAGCGCAGCGCCGCGAGAGCCGGGAGAAACAGCGCGCGTGCGGTGAAGGCAGGACGAGCAGTGTGAGAGTTCATAGATCACACACACTTTAACACACTCCTCTATATAAAGACACACCTCAATATAAAGAGGAGCTGACACTGCAGGGGCATGATTTCCAACAAGACTGAGGGACCACGCCGAGGACGGTCCTTCGACTCAATCAACAAATACTACGAGGAGAAGCAACTCAACAATGAGGCAAGTGAATTTATTATTGTTTTATTATTATCATCATAAATCTTTCGACATAATTTGTGTATGAAGAGATACAAAACCAATATGAACAGATCCAAAAACAATTACGATTATGATGATGATGTTGATTACAATAATTACAATAATTATGATTATAATGATCAATAATTTTCTTTTATAACCTGTTATATAATGTTCTTTTATTTACCTGTTCTTTTATTATACCTGTTATTATAAGACAGAATATCTGCTCAAAATGCAACTATTTTTCATGCTTCTACTCCACTCAGATTGCAAACATTTTACATATTGCACCTTGTACATCCACTTTTATACTCCTTTATACTTTATACTCTGGTCTGAACTGTTTTCTTAACAGAGGAGACATGCAGATTTACATTCAATTTAGAGGCCATTTGTGGTGATGATGGACTGGAGCACCTATAGGGTATTCATGGAGGTCTGAAACTGCTGTCCCACTTTTAGTGCTGAACACACTTACTCCATAAAGTCCAACAAATGTTTGACTGACAAATGATTATTGTTGTTGCTCCTGGGAGAGGCATGTGTTGGTAATTTTCCAATTTCCAATATGGTCAATTATCAAGAGACATTTTTCACCTTGAATTGAAGGTACAATTTGGGCCATTTCTATTGGCCCCTCATCTTAAAATAGTAACTGTAGGGGAAATACAGAAACCTGGTTTGTTGTTGTTCAAGATTTGATTTTAAGGTCTTAGATATGACCTTCCACCACCCTTGAAAAAAGGACTGCATTATAACCATACATCACCACCCAGAGACAGATTAGAGGGTTTTACACAACTACATTTATGAGTTATGTATTTTTTCTATGTAAGGATGGGAGTTTCACATTCTGCTGTGAACTAAAGTATGGACAGTATGCAATATTAGTAATGTGCATTAGTCTACCAGGGCCAATTATCATACTTTCTTATTTTGAGAATAACTGTACATGCTCTGTTCTTTTATTTGCAGTTGAACAAATCTACCTTTAACAATACTGAGGAGAACCAATGCAAGATCCTGCCCTCTAAGAGAGAAAACGCAGCGATTATCTTCTCTCTGAAGAATGAAGTTGGTAACCTTGTAAAAGCTTTAAAACTTTTTCAGGTGTGTATGATTTAAATGTCTGGGCTCAGGTCAGGATTTCAGTGAATGAAATCAAATGTTTTTTCAAAGGTGCAATAACAAAAGTAATGTTAGATGATCAGTCATATTCATAATCAGGTTGACGTTAATTACACAGGTGTCAAATGTATTGGATTATTTTAGAAAGCGTATTATTATTTTTGATATTTATTCATTACTTGTAATGTATTTATTCCTTTGTGCCTTTTATTCCAAAATTCCCGAACAGGAAAACCAGGTCAACCTTTTGCACATCGAGTCTCGGAAGTCCAGGAGGAGTAACTCGGAGCTGGAAGTGTTGGTGAACTGTGACAGCGAGCGAGAAACTCTGAAGGAAATCCTCCAGCTGCTGAAAAAGCAAACTAACATTGTCACCATGGACTCGCCCGAAAGACTCTGCCCTGCTAACGATGGTATAGTCCCTCCTTCCCAGCCTTAAATAATATGTTCATGATACTCAATATATATCAGAATATTTCACTACCAGTCACATTTCACAAAGGCTCTGAGCACAACTTTCTAAACAGTGATACTGAACTTTTTGTAGTTTAAGAGGGAACAGAAGAACACTAGAAGCTATTGTTAAAAATAATATTTAAAAAAAACATAGTGATTGAAATCTAATCCTCTATTTTGAATTATGCAATTATACATTGATTGTTGTTGTTCGCAAGACTTATGTATCTTTTTATTGCATTGATGAGACCTATAATACTTGCAGAAAATTGTACTGCGTCAGAAACCATGATAATATTGCCCACCCCAATATATGCATTAATGCAAAAAATGTGAAACAGTGGTGCAATAATACAGAGTCAGGCTAATTCAGCATTGTTTGATGATGTAGAATTTGCTGAAGAACCCTGGTTCCCCAGGACAATCTCAGATCTTGACAAGTGCGCTAACCGGGTTCTGATGTACGGCTCTGACCTGGACGCCGATCACCCTGTGAGTGCAATAATGAACGAATGAATAATGAAAGAGTGATGCATTTTTTCAATCCATTTTTATGATTTACACTCTAATAAAATGAAAAGCCATGACAAATAGCCCTACTTTGTGAATGGCACAAAATATTGAAGATACCTAATCATTTTATATTAGTCATGATTTACTGACTTTTTTTATTGTCCACTAATATTTAAATCACTTTATATACTGTAGAAAATATTGCACTTGAAAAGTGTACACTTAAAATACCTACTGGTGAAACCTAGACACCCTCTGTTTGAATTCCTGTATATACTATGCATATAATACAAAATAATAATATTATAATGAAAAATGGTCCTGATTCTGAATTTTTTTTTTCTCAGGGATTCAAAGATAACATCTACCGGAAGAGACGGAAATACTTTGCAGACCTTGCAATGAACTATAAGCAGTATGTCGTGCAGTATTTTATTTATCTATATTCTTTAAAGAGCCTCCAGTTAGTCTGAGGTCTCTCTCACATTTCTCTCTGTCTGTCTCTCAGCGGGGACTCGATCCCGCGGGTGGAGTTCACAGAGGAGGAAGTGCGGACATGGGGGGTGGTGTTCAGGGAGCTGAATAAGCTGTACCCAACACACGCCTGCAGGGAGTACCTGCGCAACCTGCCCCTGCTCTCCCAGCGCTGCGGCTACAGAGAGGACAACATCCCTCAGCTGGAGGACGTGTCCCGCTTCCTCAGGGGTGAGACTGCACCTTCTGTTCCAGCACTGTCCCTGCACACTGGTCTTCAGTATTCAGCGATAATAAACACTTAAACTCTATTCTAGGTTCTTAAGATTATTTATGGGGCAGTTTGTGGTTATGACCTAGAATTTAGGGGGTTGCCTCTGCGATCAGATGGTCATAGGTTTGAATCCCAGGACTACTAGTGGCACCACTGAGCAAGATATTGTTCCCACACACTGCTGCCTCCCCGTTGGTTGCAGCCCACTGCTTCACTTTGTAAGTTCACACTCTTTACACTATGTTGTGTGGGGTGTTCACTCAACACTGCAAGGGTTTAAGTGTTATTTTTTCATTACTATTATGAAATTGCATTTATAATTTGGCTCTTGCAGAGGCACTGACTTGACCTGGTACTAACAGGATAATGTGTCTTTCATTGGAACAAGTATAGATGTAGATTTAGAAGTAGATTTAGAGATGATCGACACAGTGTGTGTTATTCGAGCCGCTCTTCAGTGGTCAGTTTTCAGGTTGCAGGACACTGTCGGATTGATGCATTGGTGGAGTTTTCTCAGCAGGGCAGTGACACCTGCTGAATGTTTTTTATCTCCTCTAGAATCTCTTCTTCTGTGTGTGATTCATGCTGTCATTGTCTGTGTTGGTGGTGTTCATTATACCCATGTGTGTGTATTTGTGTTGCAGAGAGAACAGGTTTCACAATCCGTCCAGTCGCTGGTTACTTGTCCCCTCGGGACTTCCTGGCAGGACTGGCTTTCAGAGTGTTCCACTGTACTCAGTATGTTCGACATAGTTCAGCCCCACTCTACACACCCGAGCCGTGAGTACCACTATACATTTCAACCCTAAAGGCTAGTAGAGTGATCTTGGTGTCTCCTGTCATTGTGTGGAACTGTTGGTCACCTCACTGGGGCTGGTTCATTCATTTTGGCCTGTGATATGTAATACATTCATGTCTTTGCGTTCCTCTCATCTAATATGTGTTGCCACCTAACAAAAATAATGTAATCATATTACTTTAGATGGCTTTACCATTTGGCCTGTGAGGATGTTTGATCCAGCCGACCAGAACGTTTTCCTAACCCCACTCTTTGTTGGGGTTTTTTCCATAAATCTATACTATTTGGTCTCCATGTGGGTCTGTATAGAACACACATCATTTATGAGTTTCCTGAAAACCAGACATTTTGGACATATGAGGTTTAGGTCTGACAGTGATGACATTCGATGATAAGTCAAATTAATTTATATAGTGCTTTCTCGCAACTATATTGCTGCAAAATAATTTCTGCAGCTATATTGTTGCAAAGCAGCTTTACATAATGCAACACACAGCAAGCAAGTTACAAGTTACTAATACAAGGCAAAAACTTCTTAAAGCTGGAGAGACCCTAATGAAGTGTGTATGTTAGAATGTAATATAGCTTGCCTTGTATTCTTGTGTTTATTTTAGATTGTATGCTTTTTGTTTTAGTAACAAAATACAGTATGATTTTGTTAAAATCTCAATTTGAAATCTACTTAATAGCTCTCTGCAAATGTTGCAGTTTGGCCCTCCAATAAATAAAGGGTTCCCCTGCTTTATATCTCATAATTGAATGATATATGAATGGATTGTTCTAAAATAGGGACACGTGTCATGAACTGCTGGGTCACGTGCCGCTGCTGGCAGAGCCCAGCTTTGCTCAGTTTTCTCAGGAGTTAGGCCTGGCTTCTCTGGGGGCTTCGGACGACGCCGTGCAGAAGCTGGCAACAGTATGTACACTCCTACTCTGTAACACCTTTAAACCTAGATATTATGATAATAACTCAGATATTTATCCATTTAACATTCAATATCTTTAAAAAATAAAATATAGAATGGATTTGGAAGTTGTGTAAGTAAGTTATACATAAATCGTTGTAAATATTTCAGACACTACAATGAAAATTGGCACTTTGTTCCTTATACTGGACTTGATGAAAGGTCTGTGAATGTGTTTCCAGGTATAATATCTAGTTTTACATGTGTTTGCAGTGTTATTTCTTCACCGTGGAGTTTGGCCTCTGTAAGCAGGATGGAAAGCTCAGAGCGTACGGAGCTGGCCTTCTCTCCTCCATCAGTGAACTTCAGGTAAAACAAATGAATGTAAAGAAGAAACAAAACTATCATTATCAAAAATAAATGAAATGGACATAACCCAAAAAGTCATAGAATAAAATTGCATTATAACTTTACTCTCTTCCATTCCAGCATGCACTTTCTGGCAATGCCAAAATCCTGCCATTCGAGCCCAAAGTCACCAGCAGACAGGAGTGCCTGATCACTACCTTTCAGGATGTCTACTTTATGTCTGAAAGCTTTGAGGAGGCCAAGGTTAGAATGAGGTAAAACAATACTTTTATTTCTCTCTTAAATTGGATCTGAATCTGCTTTAGTGGACATGAAAAATATCCTCAACACAGCATGGAGGCTGCTCAAAGGGTGATGTTACTGTCTTCTCCCTTACGGCACAGTCATAAAACTGAATATTCTTTAAAAAGTGGATAAAAATAGCATTTTAAAGGTTGTCTAGTTTGAGGAAGTATATTACATGATACACACACATTGCTGTTCTAAAGCTTTAATTCAGTGATTTCAGTATAAGCAACATAAAGCAGTTTAAAAGCAGTTGTTTATTATTTTAAGATGTGACCAGAATGATGTAGATTATTCTCTAATGATTGAAGAATATCTCTAAAAATTGTACTAAAATTAGCACATAAAATGCAAAAAAAAATTAAGACACTAATTACGTTTTGTCATCTCTTGTGTAAAGTGAATACTGTCTAATCTAACATTTTCTGTAAAATTTTCTAAGTTTAACACAGCCTTTAACACAGTTTTTGCACAGGACATCTTTTAGGTCATACATTCGATATGGCTAACAGTAACTGTACATTAAAATTAACATAAATGTGTGTTGTTCTCTATAATGGATGCACATTTATTTACATTCCATATGTATAATTTCTATTTTCATTTACAAGCTAATGGACAGTAATCTATCTTCATATAATTTAAGAAGAATATTGGTTAATGAGCCATGGTCCTGAAACCCACCTCTTCCTTCCACAGGGAGTTTGCGAAGACGATCCGACGCCCGTTCACGGTGCGCTACAACCCATACACTCAGAGTGTGTGTGTGCTAAAGGACATGCCCAGCATCAACAGTGTGGTGGAGGAGCTGCGCCATGAGCTGGATATCGTGGGAGACGCACTGCAGCGACTCAACAAACACCTGGGCATCTGACCCCACCGCACACTGCCTAACTCCCCAACACCTTTTAAACCTTTAGCACTGCTGTATGTAAATACTCAATTTTTCACTGCAGTCTAAAGACAGTTTCTTTCACACTACAAGTACTAATCATTTAATCATTGCCGTGATTAGGACTTATCAGTCTGATACGGCTTTTCTGCACAGGAAAATCAATATTGATTAGGTACTGCTAGCTTTAGCACTACACACTAAACAGTGTAAACACGTCTGTCTGTGTCGCTTCCGACCCTCATCACTAGACCATTCATTCTGTCTGACACCCAGTTTTATCCATCAAACATAAAACATAAACATTTTACATCATTAATTTATTCTATCTTGGTGAAGAGCCATGACAGCAGTTTTTTCAGGAGCTCGTCGTCCAGGGAAAATGCAGATGAGATGGTTTTTTTTCCTCAGCGAGTCCATCCTCATGTATTTGTGAATATGAATGACGGAAGAGTCTGTATGATCACTCTGTACAGAGCAGCATGAAAGGCATGAGTCTTTCGTGGAGCAGTGCACTTTGTGAAGAAGCGAGAAAAGGAAGGCACGGATATATTAAGATTCCAATACCATGATATGGAAGGACATTATTAAAATGAAATAAAATGATTTGAAAGCCTTTATGGACTTTTTTGTAATTAATTTCTTACTGCTATCAGTAAATTCTGATGTAGCGATCCACAAATACTGTAAACAGGTATCATTCATTTTTTGTAACTGTTTAATCTCACTTGGGTCGCGGGTACAAAAAGCCTATCCCAAGGTCAAGGGGTGCAGGGACTCAACCCGGGCAGGGTACACAAACATTAAGGTCGATGGTGTCAAAATCCATGGTCCTGGAGGGCTGCACAGTTTGATTGTTCTTCCTTTCCATCTGGGTCGACCTGAGGAGGACAGGTTCCCATTTTGAGTCTTGGTTCCTTCCGAGGTTTCTTCCTCTAGTTAAGGGAGTTTTTCCTCACCTCTGTCACCTTTGGCTTACTCACAAGGGGCTTGGACCTGGACTCTGTAAACATAGGTGGTTCTACATGGGCCCCCCCTGCACTGAACAGCCAAAGATTTCAATATAAATTTCTTATCACAACATGCGCTGGCTCGAATAACAGAACTAACGCTATGTGTGTTCATGTGTTCTAGATGGACTACACCCCTGGTGGTACACCATAGTTCGCATATTGGTTATTTGTGCCCCCCTAAAAACACACTGGTCCCCCTCGGCACCACTGGTAATTTTGGTCTAGAACCGCCACTGTCTGTAAAGCTGCTTTGGGACAACCTGGTTGTAAAAAGCGCTATATAAATTACATTGAATTGAACTGAATTCTCCTTCTCAAACCCATAAACTAAACCTGGTATTCACTGGTGAGCTGAACCAGCTGTTTCTGTGCAGGGAAATCATCAAAACATGCTGGAACATGGTGCTCCAGGACTCCACGCTTTAGACTGTGGGAGAGACCGGAGACCCTGGAGGAAATCCACACCATCACAAGGAGCTGAGAGGCAGTGGGGTGTACGCCACTAGCCTCCATTTCCTCCCAGCTTGTAGTGTATGTGTTAGATCAGCAGGGGGAAGTGTGGTACAGGAGAAAAAAGCTAACAAAGGTGAGAATGGAAACCATTTAAGATGCTCCTGTACCAGAATGTAGAGAGCTTAATCATGACTCAGCGTCTGTTTTCACCAAGTATGAATGGTGTAATTATAGGTGAGTCATGTTTCAGAAAGGAGAAGAGCTACATGGTGACTTTTATTTTTAATGCTCTCACATGCACAGTGAAGCCGAGTCATCGTGTATGTGAGGAAATGTGCTTGCTGGGCAGATGTGCCTCCAGATTGAATGACACACTTACACACCTTTGGATTCACTATTTATGTGGCTTGTCTGCTTTTATGAGTTCCCGGCAGCAGACGAATGAGCCAAATGCTGGTGCAGTGGTGAGTGGGAGATCAATCAGGGTGATTCATATGACAGCGAGTCTTTGGCTCTGCATGTGTGCTCATGTGTGCATTACATGGAAATCACAGGACTCATAAAAGCCCTTAAAGGAGGCACATAAAAGGCCCCTCTCCAGGTCAGGCCTGATGTATGGTGTAACATCACACTGACCATCCACTAACAGGAGTGTGGTTGAAGGTGACCTTCTTCATTTAGTCAATGCACTAAATTCAGTGTTCAGCTTGTGGGAATAAAATAGCAGTTGCACTTATGCTTTAGGGCTAAATTAAGTTACAGTGTGCCTTAAAGAGCCTTAACTCCATTTTTTCCTACATTTATGTTTTTCTTAAGGTATTTTGTTATTTTATGAGTTATTTTTTATTTGATCAAAGATCTGAATACCCTGAATCTTGGGTCATTCAGTTCAGCATTCCCTAAAACGTCTAAACTGCCGAAGGTGTTTCATATTTTTGTGACATCACAAACTTTTTTGTGATTCTAAAGCTTTGACAGGGTACATTTACAACTTAAAACACTTTTATTTCAAATATAATGAAATGAAAGTGAGGAAAAAATAGTTTCCATGACATGGGCAGTTTAAGCAAAAACAGTTTTCTGGTGACTTCTGTTATCAATGTCATTAATGTTCAGTTAAATATAGTTTCAATAATTGGGTTAATGTCCCATTAACAGAATTGAAACTGGAAAAAATATATTTTTTGATGGAATGCCATTTTATCAAGTGCCCTTAACCCAATATTTGTTCAACGTATTGACCTTACTATTGTTTTACCTTGTAATATTTTATTTTACATTGCATTGCATCCTCTGAGAGAAACAAAATACACAAAGTAAGCATACTCACATTAATCTCTAAATGAAACGACACAGATAAAGCACCTCACCAGTACCCTAAAGACTGCAATGTCCCTGTGAAACAGGAACAAAAGCCCCACAGGAGTCAAGTAAGACTTCAATTCTACCTCTGTCTTTACTTCTACAAACAGATCACCTACCCAATATACCAGAAATGTTGTTGACACAGCATTGAACTGCATAGCTGCCAGATATTTTCATATTACCCTTGTTCAATTCTCAAATATTCAAATAGAGTACATTCTCAAAATATTGTATTGTGTTCCAAAGAATACAGGCACGATAGAAGCAAGATTTGGCTCTTAAATCCACAAGACAGCGCTGATTAAAATATTAAGGAAACCAACATTCCATAAACCAGCGATTCTCAAACGGCTAGGTTTGGTCATGTGAGATTTGTATCTAAAAAGGCACACAACAGTATACCCCACAAGCAGTGGCCATGGGCCCCCGTAAACTCGAGGTTCACAATTACCTACAACCTCAGAGGCCCTCCCCCCACCTTGGGGTCCTGGTACTTTAATCCCATTTTTCACCCAACTACGACGCCCCTGGTACACCCTAATGGCAGTGGTTTATTTCAGTGCCCCCACCATACTGCCAAAATTGTTCAGGAATGGTTTGTGGGATGTGAAAAACAGTTGAGGAAAAACTCAGATATAAATGTGTTGGATAATTTGTGGAATGTACTGGACAAACTACATAATATGAACAAATGTATTGGGACACACCTGTTTTCCAGGGTTTGGACCCTTTATTCCCGATGAAGGGCAATCTTAATGCTTCAGCACACATTTTGGAAACTGTGTCCATCTTTGTGGACACAGTTTGAGGGAGAAACATTCCTATAGGTCCATAAAGACATTACTGAATAAGTTGTGGAAGAACTTGTCTGCACAGAGCCCTGACTTCAGCCACATCCAACACCTTTGGGATGAACTGGAACGAGATTATGAGCCAGATCCTCTCATCCAACATCAGTACCTGACCTCATAAATGCTGTAATAAAATGAGTGGGCACAAATTCCCCAGAAACAAAATCTTATGGAAAGCTTTCCAAGGAGCGTGGAAGCTGTTAGAGATGCAAAGGTGGAACTAGCTTCATATTAAAGTCTATGTATTTAAAGCCCCTGCTGGTGTAATGGTCAGGTGTTCCAGTACTGTTGTCCATACAGAATAATTCAGATCCATGAAGATTTAAAGGACTAAAAGAGTTGGTGCCAGATCCAACTGCACACCTTCTTGTGAAGTCCATGCCTCAATGAGACCAACACAATATTATACATATCATTCAAATGTTATGGCTGACTGCTGTATATGTCATTTGGTGCATTTTATTCATTGAATTTGATGAATACTTGACTGTCAGTGTGTTTTTTGATCCCCAGATGATGAGAACGATGATAGATGGGAAAAGCATTGATATGGCAGGTGTGTTCTATTATGAAACCTCTCCAGGTAAATCTCATTCAGCTGGAATAGGGCTTAGGTGTGGCTCTGCTGCTCTTCTGCTGTTAAGGAAAGTGCTGCCCTGCAGCTAATGTTAAGTGATTTGCACTTACTTGCCCCAAAGGAGAACTAACGGATCTGACAAAAAGCTGGCTAAAAGCCAAGTGACCCAGAGGTCAAGGTTACCCATCGTTTCTGAAGCTGCTGAGAAAAGCTGGACTGTTGAGTTACAGATTTGGGGTTGCATGCTGCTGTGTTCTGGAGAGGATGCTCCTTCTGTACTCATCGTCTCATGTTTTCCCCATATAAATCACGGGGTGGATATGTTGGAGGAATGAGACCAATTTTTAATATTTGAGAATGATTTGCTTTAATAAAATGATTCTAGCATCCATTGGCTAAATTATTAATGTGAACAAAGCATATCCATCCATTCATCCCTTTTCTACCCCTTTTTCCTGCACTCAGGGTAGGGTGGGGTGGGGGTTGGGGTGGTGGAGCCTAACAAATCATGTGTAATTTTATTTAACTTTCATTTAATAAAATTATTGTGCTTGTTGTATTTCAAAACTTTGTAAATTGCTTTTAAAAATGGAGAACAATGGCAGCAGCTTTACACCAGGGCTCTTTACTAAAAAGGGTTTGTGAAACTGTAAAATTGCTACATTTAAGATTGAATTCAACATGGCTGTCATAACTACATTTTCTGTTTCTGTTATAATTTTTAAAATGATACTGCATAAATTATTCTTATATAAAAAGACCAATTACTAACCTGATAAGTGATTATAAACTTTTAAGTGGTAGTGAAGAACCCCTTACTGGACACAATATGAGATCTAAATACATTAAATGTCCACTAAAATTACAGACAATCCACTACATATGTGTAAAATTACAAATTTCAATTCAACGGTTTGCCATTTCTGATAAGAGTAAAACAATATTTACAAGATATTGTTTGGGTGGTGTTCTCAGCACAGCCGTTAGTGTTGGCAGAGTAGTGTGCGTCAGGCTTGTAATAGTGTTGCTGAGTCTTTTTTTAGCAAGTAGCATGTTTAATAGGATAAAACAGAGCAATAAAATCTGAATAACCCGGAGAGTTCTTCTCACCAAAGAAGAGGTTCTGGATTTTATTACAGAAATGTCAACTGAAATGCTCTTTATTGAACCAAACCTGGTTCTTCTACTTGAACATGGCATCAACTTTATAATTTTTTGAAGGGTTGAGGTGATAAAGCCTTATTTGCTTCTCTGCTCCAATTCCAGAGGTACAAGAACAAGTATTTAGCCAACTTGAAAAGGTTTAAGTATTCAGTCAGCCATGCAAGGCCGATCAATAGTGTTTGACTACAGGTGTTTGTACTTCCTGAAATTGACCAGCAGCGGAAACAATCCCAGTCCAGGACAAAACATTTTATGTCGGATAACTGGCTCAATTTACTGAGCCATCACTCCTGCCCTAATGAGGAAGGGGCTGAAAGGCTTCACTACCACATCATTAGTGAAGAAGCACAAGTAACAGTATTATGTATGTTGAATCTGTCAGTTAAAAAATTCGTTTTGACCCATTCTCTTTCTGCAGTTATTGATTTATTGAATAACTTTGGCTAAAAAGTAGGCAAGTATTATTTAGAACTAAAACTAAAATAGTCACTTTATCGGAGAAAGACAATGACTTTAGTGTATATTAAGACATATTGGTTCATTATTATGAGCAAAGACAATATCTATGACTGGGACAGTGTGATGTAATGAATAAATACTTGCCTATATTTTAATGTTTCGAGTGTGCTGAATGCTGGGATTCAGATCAGTCACACCCACCCTATTGTTGGTTTATTACTACTCTCAATATTAGTGTTTGCAGCTTATATGCTGTTCTAAGCTTTGACCACACAAAGTTGTGGGCTGTCTTTAAAAAGCAGGAATATTAACCCATTAAATCTAACCACAAGGTGTTTCTCATCTCATGTCTCTTTCTCTCTCTCTGTCGGAATGATGAATATTTCACAGCCAGGTCTCACTACCAGTATTCATTATCGATCTGTCCTTGTTCCTCCCTTCAGTTCCTTTAGCCCTCCATTCTGCAGAGACCCATATAGCCTTCTTACATTATACATTAACATGAGTCAGTTGACTCTATTGACTGGGTTTACCCTTGGCAGGGTGATGCTGGGAAGTTCAGCCCTGTCTGCCATCCCCAAGTCAAATAGTTGCACCCTGTAGTATTAGCACATATGGCCATGAAAATACACTTAATGTAAAGATTTCTCTTCAGTTAATTACCAGGTTTATTTTATGTGTTGGCTCCTATTGGTAGTAACTGGGCTGGCATTCACCTCTCCAGGGCAAGAAACGGAAGATATATACATTACATGGACAAATGTAGCGGGACTTACTTAATGTCCCTGCTGGTGTAATGGTCAGATGTCACAGTACTATTGACTATATCGTGTATTTTCTAGTTAACCACTGTGTAAACCTAATAGGAAGGGAGTTGATGTATTAAAATCACTTATTTATGTCTCTTTATAATGAACTAATATCTATATTCAGTACATTAAGTAATTTGTACAAGCATTTATTTTGCAACAGATGTGACACCATGTGTTCAAGTTTTTCAGACATCCCTTTGTTTACTAATTTTCCTTGTTGACTGAGTTCAGCTTCTTTAAGGTGCACTCATTGCTGACACAGGTGTTCAGTTGAACACACTGCTTATATAATGGTTGCAGAGAAGCCCGGCTTCCAGGACAGGTTATGACATGAGTTCTAGGTCACCATGGACGATGTCAATGTCAACTAGAGGGGTATAAAGACACCCAGCACTGGCTTGAGGAGCAGTTCAAGTGTGTTTTCTTGAGAAATGGTGTCATCTAATGGTGTGGCATTTGTGATCAATACATGCTAGTTAGTTTTGGTTCAATCTTTATTTGGCACAAAATATGTAGTTTATGTAGAGGTTCTTTAAAATAATAAAAAGGCTCTCCATACACACACACACACACACACACACACACACACACACACGCACACACATCATATTTTGTAGCTGGTTCTTCAATAAAAGATCAGATGAAACTTGTTTTCAGAGGTGCTGTATTAAACCAAAAGTTGTTGTATTGCAACAATCCATATCTGTGCAGATGAGCGAAGAAGTCCCTTATATTAGAGTTTTCCAACCCTGATGCTGGAGATTTTTTCACTGCTCCCCAGACACCTGATCCATCTTATCAGTTCATTGACAACTCCTTACTGGGTCAAAGTGGGCTTGTTAAAGTAGAGAAGCACTAAAATGTGCAATGCATGAGGGTCTCAAGGGCTAGGGTGTGAAACAGTGCTTTATATTACATAAATGTTGCTTCCTTTCCAGAAACAAAATGTTAAAAATGCATGCATAGTAACATTCATACTGAATCAAATTCTCCAGTGTTATTCATAAGTGATGCTCAGTTCCTCTGTTTTTTTTTTTTTGCAGTAAACATTGTAGCTTTGCCTGGCATTTTTAATGTCCCTTGAATTTTCAACATTATTCAGTTACATTTTCTCATTTGTACAACTTCTTCTCAATCCCCTCCACTTCCCTCTCACTCCCCATCTTCCTCCACTGCTCTCTCCTCCTATCCTCGTCCCACAGCTCCTCCGTCTCCATTGCCAGTGCACCAACCCACTTAACCGATTGTGAAGGCTTAATTGCCATGCATTAAAATTTCAGGGCCAGCTCTTCCATCCTGGGCTGCTGCGATGACAGCAGGGGAAGATGAAGCGACTGTAGGTGAGCCACAAGGGCCGTGCTCAGTGGCCTTCAGAATAACCTTCAACAGTAGGAGTACAGGAGGAGTACGCATCCTTTAACTCTGCATGTATACCTGGGGGACAGGAGCTGTGGTTTGAATAGAAGGCCCTCTGTCTGCTATCCAGATCTTTAACATGCACTATATGGACAAAAGTATTGGTACAAACTGTTTTTCATGGTTTAGACCAAATAATTTACTTCCAAAGAAGGGCAATCTTAATGCTTCAGTAAATAAAGATGTTTTGGACAATGCCACTCTTCAATCTTTGTGGATCCAGTTTAGGGAAGACCCTTTTCTATTCCAGCATTGCTGTGCCCCAGAGCTCAAATCAAGCTCCATAAAGACACAGCTGGATGAGATCAGTGTGGAAGAACTTGAGCTCAGAGATCAACACCATCCAACACCTTTGGGATGAACTGGAACAGAGACTGCAACCAGGCATTCTGGTCCAACAGAGTCTGACCTCCTAAATGCTCTACAAAATGAATAAGCACAAATTCCCATAGAAACTCCAAAATCTTGTGGAAAGCCTTCCAAGAAGAGTGGAAGCTGCTCTAGCTGCAAAGGGGGACCAACTACATGTTAATTATTTTTTTTATAGAACACAAAATGAGTAGAATCCATGTTTGTGCAATGGTCAGGCGTCCCCATACTTTTGTCCATACAGTGTGGGATGGCAACCAAACTCAAATAAGTTTAGATCATTGAGGGACATCTACCAAACTTCATTTCCTCTTCCAGTTGTATTGTGTGGGGAACTGGGCGCATGTACATTTTATCTGCAGAGCAACACATCAAAGGATGTTCCCCGTCCCACTGTCGGTCCTAAAGAGGGGCTTTCCCCAACCAACTGTACCCAGCTGAGCCCTCTTTCACCTGCCATACTTAGCTTTGGTTCAGTGGTCTGGGTGGTAGCAGCTGTGACATTGATCATAACCCAGATGAAGGGGATGGGTTTCCTGGGTTCCCATTAACAATAAGCAGAAGACAGGGCACTATGTTCACCAAAATAATCAAATGGAAGGAAGATATAACTGTTGCTTACGTGTATAATCACATGGATGACAAAATGAACATTATTAAACAGAACTGCATCTCTTTCTCTCTCTCTATCTCTCTCTCTCAGTTTCCCTTTCTTTCTGTTTTCTAAAAGATGGACATTGCATACAGCCATCAGTGGTATGTAGAGTTAACTGGAGAATGGTATCTGTGCAAAATGTATGTCCATGGAGCCCCTTGTGCTGCAGATTAAAAACGCAGTGCTGCACTGCTGGGGCACAGGAGAGCCCATGTTCTAGATTTAGGGCTGTGGGTGTTTGTTTCTTTACCTGGACTGAAGCCATCCTGGAGAGACTTGTAAGTCTATTCAGTGAGAATGTGTGAGTGTGTGTGTGTGTGTGTGTGTGTGTGTGTGTGTGTGTGTGTGTGTGTGTGTGTGTGTGTGTGTGTGTGTATGTGT